>VZTN01012916.1:135584-324414 GCA_013400515.1 Erpornis zantholeuca
AGAAGGCTCCAACTTATCATTTCAATATCTAAAGAGGGCTAATAGGAATGATGGAGAAAGACTTTTTACCAGAGCCTGTAGTGTGTCACTACAAGGGTCTATGGTTTTGAATGGAAAGAAGGGAGATTTAGATTGGACTTAAGGAAGAACATTTTTGTGATGAAGGTGGTGAGACCCTGGGTTGGTCTGGATGATCTTTGAAGGTCTTTTCCAACCCAAACCACTCCATGGTTCTATGACTCTGTGACTATAGAATCCAGAGTGACAATTTCTATGCAGAAGTGTATACCTGTAGTCATATGAACTTGGTTCTTGTGGCCTAAAACTGAAAATATGGCAANAGTGGTTCTGCTGGGAGGAGAGAAGGCTCCAACTTATCATTTCAATATCTAAAGAGGGCTAATAGGAATGATGGAGAAAGACTTTTTACCAGAGCCTGTAGTGTGTCACTACAAGGGTCTATGGTTTTGAATGGAAAGAAGGGAGATTTAGATTGGACATAAGGAAGAACTTTTTTGTGATGAAGGTGGTGAGACCCTGGGTTGGTCTGGATGATCTTTGAAGGTCTTTTCCAACCCAAACCACTCCATGGTTCTATGACTCTGTGACTATAGAATCCAGAGTGACAATTTCTATGCAGAAGTGTATACCTGTAGTCATATGAACTTGGTTCTTGTGGCCTAAAACTGAAAATATGGCAATAATGTGGTATGACCCACATCTTGCCTGGACAAATTATAAATTTAATGTGACTACCTGTATTTTCTGGAAAAGCATCCTTTGCTGGTATGGAGATCTTCTGCACTGTTTGAACTACTTATTTCTAGAGCTATACTTCCATTTGTACCTGGGAGGAGGTTGCTGACTGATCCAATTCAATTGCTTATGAGGCTTAGTCTTCATTTGTTATTTAGCCACCTGGAAAATTTTGTGCAATTTGAAAACTTTATGAACAGCAATATTTATACTTGTTCTTAGAACAGTGATCAAAGCACTGGATGACATGACACAATACCAATTTCTGTGGGAGCCCGGGGGGTACCATATTAAAAACTAATTTCCTGTTGACAGTCCTGTTTCTGAGAACTCTTAGCTAATAATTTCTTAATTCATTTTACTTATGTGCTGTTGAGACTGTGCAAAGTTCATGGTTGCAGAAGAATGACGATGCACTCAACTGACCTTGCAAAAGCCTATATACCTCATACATCTCAGAAGATATTTTTATAGACCAAATGTGTTGGTTCAAAATAGAATCAGGTTAATTTGAACTTACTGAGCAGCTCTAATTACTGTTATTTCTAAATTCTTTGCTATTGAATCACTTTTGTACATTCCTTTTATTTTACCATGAATTAAGTCCCATCAGTCAGCTATCTGCATCATCTCACTTTTCTGCCTTGGAAAACTTGCACATGAATTTTGATCTTCTGGAATTCTGAGCTTCTATGGTTATTAAAAATAAGTATGAACTCACCAAAATCTCTCTCATGTAGTTTTTAGGTGCAAATGACCAAGATCTACTGAATTAAAAATTGTTAACTCCTCAGATTGCCCAGCGTGTCTCCTGAAGGCAGTTAGGCTGGAATCCAAACTCTCTTTCCACCTACAAACCACAGGCACCCGAGCTCAAGGAGAAGGTCTGTGTATGGGTCTCATGCAAGCCTTGGCTGGAACACCTGATGACTCATGAGTTGCTATTAACACTAGGCAACACCTCTTGCACTGGAAAGAAGCTGATGCGAGATCAATGTGTTTGAGGGATGACTGACCATGAGATTGAGCTCCCGGGAAAAGTACTGCACCAAAAGACCAAGTAACTGATGTGCACAAATCCATATCCTGACCATCTTTTCCCTGTTATCCTTACCTCTCAAGCACTGCATACTGAATTCCTTTTGTGGGCCAAGTAGCAGAAAGGCAAGTCCTGCCCTCATTAATACCAATTCAAGCCCACAGAAACCATGAGGATTGGAACTCTCCTGCTGGCTGCTACTTTTAGCCCAATGCTGATGCTTTTCTGCTTATGCAAAACCTCATTGATGAGATTTGGGATAACCAAAACCAAATGTGACTGATTTAAGAGAATGATGGTGTTGTGGTCAAGGCACTGGAGTTGGGTATTGGAGACATAAATTCAGTTTCTGGTCATCTCATGGTTTTGCTGTTTGATCATGGGTAAGTAGCACTGTAAGATCAATACAGTAATGTATGTTACACAGGGGGCTTGTCTAGCTCTGGATCATATTTTAACTGAGATAATGAGGATCTAAGCTAATTTCATTTCACAACTGTTACAGACTTGAGAGAGGATTTCTTCCCACTGAAAAGGAGTTACTCAAAGGATAAAGAGGTAAAGAATAGAAAGTATTAGAGCACAAGTCTTGTCAGTACATGATACCTGAGTAATAAAGAGTTGATGAATGTTTAGTCATTCATAAAACATCTTTCTTGCGAACATTTTTTTACACTGTTCTTCCATATTAATAGAAATACACCATCTTAAGGCACAAACATTATTTTGCTACATTCTGTTGAGCTGGAAAACAGCCATATTATTTTCTTGTTATTAAGTAATGTTATTTTCTTATGGACAGGAAAATAAGGCTTTGTGCAATTGTACAACCTGTATCAAATAAACTGAGTTAGATAGACTTGTCTAAAGTTGTCTTGGACTCTCACCCTCTCTCCACCACAGTAATCTGATCCTGCAAAATTTCACAATGAGTTTTTGGCAATTGTTCCCCTAAGGTCCATGACTCTTCCGATAAAATCCTAGGCACTGATCAGAAAAAAACCCTTCAAAGCTGGAGAGAGCACATTATTACAGTGGTTGACATAATGTCATCTGGAGGAAGACATTACCACTCAAAATTAACCATGGCCATGTGGTGAGCACTGTGGCTTCTCCTGACTTCAAAGCTCAACATGGTAGTTAACAGATGACAATACCCACTTCCTTGGGCCTTACTGAATTTACTTACTGGGCTTCTTGAAAATTATCTTCCCCTACCACATGAGTGACCAAAAAATAAACTTCCACAGGAAAAAAAAGTCATTAGCATCTGTATAATGGAGTCAAATGTGCCCATGTTCATTCGGGGCTTTGATGTGTGTGAACAAGTGCTGACTCTAGATTTTGTAAATTTGGTATAATGTGTCCCTAAATATTTTTAATGAAGTTTTTGGATGCAGTGAGAACATGAAATCTGAGATCAGATATTTTTCAAGTCAAAAAAAGCGTACCTCTGCTTGTGCTAGTCCTCATATTTAGGAGGTTTTATCTATTTCTCTGTCTTGCTGTTCCTCAGTCTGTCCATCCAGGGAATCATTAAATGCCCACGTGCTTAATTTGCCTCCTGATATTTTTTTGCTGTGTGTTGAGCAGCTGTATTTGAGTCTGTCTAGGGTAGAAAGATGAAATTAAGTATACTCAGAGATAGAAAGGAGACTGGGAGAGGTAAGAGAGGAAGGAGAAGAAGGAATGAGCCCTGGTTTTGTGCTCACTGCAGTCTGGATGACTCCCAGCATTTCTATTGCTCATTATTCCTTTGAAGTCAGTAAATGTCTGTGAAAATTACTGGTGAAGTTTTCTCACCTCCACATAACTCTGGTAGAAGAGGACAGTTTACTCTCACTGCTGCTTTCTCTTTTATCTTTAATAGAGGTTGGTCCACAGTCTGCGTCAATAGAGCCCAGTCCTTCCCATGTGAACGTTGGCATGGTGGCACTTGATGAGCCATGGAGGGGGAAGAGAAAAGGGGTTTTTTTTGATGCCTAGGATATTGCATTTGAAAATAAATAAATAAATAGTCCAACCAACCTGAAAGAACATTTTATAGTTGTAGAATCAAGCACTTAAGAGGTGATAAGTGCCAGAATTAAATGTGTCAATCAAGCTCTGAACATTGTCTTCTGGCACCGTAAATTATGATAGTCTTTAGTTATCTAATCATAAAAATTTTTTCCTCAATGCTTCTAGTATTTTTTTCCTCAAGGCTTCAGGGTCTTTAGTAATGCACAGGTAACAGCAAGGAGCAGAAAAAGAAATGGAAGGTTTGCTTATTAACTTTGCATCAAATGAAGCACAGCTGAGAGCAGAAGTGGAGCTGCAAAAAAAGGAGCTAATAGCTGCAAAAGGGGAGTTAAACCACTAATTTTGAGTTCATAAATTTTTGACAATTATTACGATGTCTTCTTCATCTCTGTATCTGGGAAGTGTTGACTCAGATTATAACTAACCATTGGAGCAGTCATCAGTTCAACAAAGTGGTTCCTCTGAGGCATTACAGATTCTAGCTGGTTGTGAAACTGCAAATGCAATCTTCACACACATTCAGATTTAGAAGATTTATAGAGATGTATCAGAATTGCTATTGCACCTTTACTGTTTTGACCAAAACAATACTGATACATGATTAAAACTTTTAAAGATTTTTGCCCAGCAAACTGGGAAGTGCTTCAGGTTTCTGTTATCTCATTCATTCCTCTCTTGCTGGTAGAAAAAAAATTAGAAGTTCTAATTTTGAAGGCATTTTATTCCAGACAGTCAAGCAAAGCTGTTTTCTTACACATACAAGTCACAGACATAGTGGTCTTCTTGACCTGTCCCAAAGCAAGCACACTAATGGCAGAACTGGTGATCTCTGCCTAAGCTCTGCTGAAGGAGACCCAAATCAAAGATTACCCAAGCAAAGGGTCTACAGCATCTCTTCAGTCTCTTTATATCATTAAACATCTCTGGTCTCACCATTATCAGCAAGGAGGTGAAACACAATTTCACTTCTATCGACTCAATAACTGGTCCTAAATCCATCCCACTGTAACATCCAGCAGAACGAGGCTGATTTGGCAGCACATGCAGAGCAGTTGTTGGTAATGCACTGCAAAGGTCAGTCTACCCTTCAATCAACACTTTGGTCTGGAGTAGAAAGAGACCTGGTATTTAGTCCCCCTGTATGTACAAACCAACCCCAATGCCACTGCTCCTAATGAAAATGGCAGTCAGGGAATGATAATGCTGCTGGCTGTCTCATCTTGCATGAGTTCAGAGGCTAAAGAGAGGAAAAGCATAAAGTCTACTTTCTTCTCTTTTGAAGCCTGCATTGTAGCCTTACTGATGTCTTTCTAATGTAGTTTTACATGTGTGCATGTGACATATCAGAATTAGAGGAATATTATTAAGTCAGGAAGTCTGGAAATGCCTTCATGAAGATGTTGAAGACATGAACATCATTCATGTTGTTCTTGACATTTTTGCATGTTCTAAAAAACATCCTGTGATGACAAATTCAAATTCCTAAGCTATATATTTTCTTAGCTTTAATAAGTTTCTTCTCTTGTCAAATCTAAATTGTTCTTGTTGAATTTCAAACTTATTGCTTCTTGTTTTTCTTCTCTTGTTCCTTGTCTGTACCTTGTGTGTCCAAGCTCATAAGAATTCTGAAATGTCCAAAGCAAAATTTTGAATTTCTTAGTCTCCCAAAGAAAGTTTTAGCTTCAGTTATGTATCCTTGTCTAGGACGATATGGTTTAAAATAATTGGATTTTCACTTTCATCTTTGAATATTTTTTTGGTTTAACCTGGTTTTCTTGGTTGAACCTCTAGAGGAAGATTTGGTATTCTCCAGCTGTGGAAGAGCTTGTTCTATTCTGACTCAAAGAGAAGCCCTGCACAGCCTGGTGAGGAGTTGCTTTTCAGGTGAGGGAATGGTGCTTTAGTCCTCTCCCAATTACCAGGAATAATTTCTGAACACCTTCTTTCACTAGGGATCTCAACAGGCAAGTCTATCTCACATGGTGTCCAACATAAAATCTTTTACCTTTACAATTCGAAAGGACTTCAGACATTGTGTCTTCTTGTGCTGAGAGAGACTTACCTAGAAAGCCACTGTTGTGAAATTCAAAGCTGTCTGCCACTCTATCTCACAACTATGTATAATAAATATGTTCCCTTCCAGATTTACTGAGAAATTTCAATTATGTCCATGTAAAATCTTATGACATTTCAGACAGGTTTTTTCAGTTCTGTGTACTCTCTCCATTTCTAAAAATGCTTTTTTATTGCTTGATGGGTTTTCTTCTCTTTTTTTTTTCATTTTACATCTAATAGCATTACTGAAAAGTGATGTGAAATAGATAAATCCGTCAATTTCCTCTTTCATTCTCAGACTCACACACGTATGAACCAGAAGATGTGCACGAAGTACAGGAGATGGAAAGAAAATTTAGAAAATCAGGTGCATGCCCTTTTTTACTTCTATGGTGAATGAAAACATGAAGTCCTGAAGTGCCAGTCCTGCAAGACTTGCAAGGCCAGCATGCTGCTGCCAAGAGCATGCTGTCATTTGTGGCTCCTCACACTTCCTTGACCACAAGAGAGCCTGGAGACAGGAATCCACCACTGAGGCTTTGAAAAAGCTGCATGAAACGTTATTGAGCAACTAGATTAATGAAACTCTCCTTGTTATCCTATTTGTGGTGTCTCTCAGCTTTGCAGCCCATAGCCAAATGCTAGTTTCTGACAGCATCTTTACCTAGGATAGTGTACATTTTGACACTAGATGGTCTGGTGTCTGCATTCCAGACACAAATTGGCTGGGAAAAAATGGATATTACACACAAACACATGCATACATCCTTCTATTCTTCAAGGGCTTTAGGTCACAAAGGTAAGGAAGAAATTAGAAAAGCCACAGTTTAGGTAGTTATTGCAGTCTCAGTTTTCTTTCCATGTGCAGAAGATCTATGGAGATATTCAAAATGTGTAGACTTGGTGACATGGTTAAGTGATGGGCTTGCCAGTGCTGGGTTAATCATTGAATTCAAGGTTCTTAGAGATTTTTTCCCAACCTAAACAATTCTGCAATTCTGTAGTGTCTCAAATGAAATGATCATATCTCTTCCAAACTATCTTGGTCTCATCCAAGTGCTCAGGATCAGAAGTCTTGAGACCCAGGAGATGCCATGTGGCAGTACCATCACTTGTGTGAGGATGTTGGGATATGGAGTAAGGACTACAGGGGCAGAAAAGAGAGGTGTAAGAGGCCCCATCTGCTTTCTTGCTGAAAACCCTGATCTTGGTGCTGGGAACACTTGTGCTTACATCTCCCTATGTAATTAGAATTCCTTCATTTTGTTCAGCTGACAGCACAAAAAGCTCGCACAGAAAGTTCATTTTCCCTTTAAAAACTAAATTGCCAACTTCTGTAATTGTGGGAAAAGCCGTAAGAGGCAACCCTTTTCCTTTGCCCTACTTATACCCACACAGCTGCTGCTTTACCCATCTTCCTCCCCAGCAACCTCCCTCATGCTGCTCAGCTCCAGCAGGAGGAGCAATGGGAGCACATGAGAAGCATCCCTCATCTCCCAGCTCCCCCGGCATTACCAGCACCCCTTCCACAGCCAAGAGCAGCAAATTATCTAGAAACTCGTATTTGGCTCAGGGCTGGAGGAAACTCCAAAGCTGTTAAACTTGAAAAAAAGTCTCTGTGGAGTGTGTGCGACCTCAGAGTTCCCAAAGGCTCATTTCATAGGATAATTTCACTGGGTAATTTCACCGGAGAAGGTTTTCGCAGGAAAAGGCATGTCTCTGACAGTAGGGTAAGCCCCTTGCTGAATTCCAAATCCCTGCTCCGGAGAAGAGGGATAGTAGAATGTTTTAATGAAACACCTATTTAGGTTCTGTTGTGTTTTATACTGTGAGACAGTGGAATTTTTTTCTTCAGCTTTTTTTGGAAACAGGTGAACTGCATTTGTAAAATTTTGTCCCAAATGGTTAAATTCACAAAGTTATGAAGATGTATAGATGGTGTGTCATAATGGGATGAAGCACAGGCTTCGGTTACCATAGACCAGGATATGAAAGCCACATATAGGACAGGGTTCTCTGAATGATGATATGGAGTCAAGGTCTTATGTAGTTCTGCAGAGGACTGTGCTCCTGCCAGCGTCCTCCCAGTGCTGTCACAGAGGGCATGTCCCACACCAAGTGGTGTTAAAGGAGGGCTACAGTTTCTTTATTCACCTGTTCTCCCCACTGTTAAGTAGATTCCTGGATAGATACGGCCGTACCCTTAAAAGGGGATTAGAGCATTTAGAAATGACACACGTTAGACTCTGCTATTTAGCAGTGCCAGGAGGAAGGATTTGCAGCAAATTTAGGGAATATAGCTGATGGTGCCCTGGAGGTACTTCCAAAGTTAGGTGGGAGGTAATTCAGGGATTTGGATCTTAGAAGGATAGTGAAGACAAGCTAAGCACCCAACACCCTTTGTGGCTCTGGGCCCCAACATCTGTGCAATGAAGAATATTATTAAAAATCACAGAATCACAGAATGGTTTGGGTTTGCAAGGGACCTTAAAGATCATCCAGTTCCAATCTCCCTGCCCTGGGCAGGGACACCTTCCACTAGACCAGGTTGTTCCAAGCCTCATCCAACCCGGCCTTGGACACTTCCAGGGATGGGGAATCCACAGCTTCTCTGGGCAATCTCTGCCCAGAAGACCTCACCACCCTCACAGGGAAGAACTTCTTCCTTACATCTAATCTAAATCTCTCCTCTTTTAGTTCAAAACTATTTTCCCTTGTCCTATCACTATCTGCATCTTTCCCTCTTTTTAATAAGTCCCCTTTAAAATGGGAAATTTGCACAGGAAACCACCCTCAAGAAAGCCAAGACAAAGGTCTTGAAAAACTCTAGAGAAAGCCAAGGTGTCAGAAAGTAAGAACAAACACTGGTGTTGTCCTCCTGGATTTCCAGTGTGTTTTGGGGTGGAGCAGATGACACGTCCATCCACAATCTTGGCACTGAGCACAGCAAGAGATCCATGCATCTGTGATGGAGGGTGATCCAAAGGGCATGGCTCTTGTGCTTCAGCAAGTACACTGCTAGTCACCTAGATGGCCACAGAAGCAGAGGCCAGATGGTCATCAATTATCCAGAGATTCCTGAGGCTGGAAAGGGCTGACAGGGTTGAGGTTGAAGAATGCACTGAGACTCTTTTGCCCTGCTCCAACGGGAAAAGAGCAAGACTGGCTTGGTACAAGCCACTGTGAAATGGCAGGACATTCTTGTGGTTGGCTCCATCATAATTTGCTTTGGAAATATTTTGGACATCTCTCTTCTTTGTTGGGCAGGGGAGGAGGAAGTGTTTGAACCTTTAAACCCAGGGCGTCTGGCTCTGTTCCTATTTACTGCTCTGTGAGAGGGCGAAGGCAACACTTGAGCTCAGGAGATGAGTAGATCTGGTTGAGTGCTTCATACCTGCTAATTGCTTTTATTAATTTATCTGTCTAAATGGTTTGTGCCAATGTGTTGTGCTTCCCTATCTCACTATCTCTGAAGAACAGTTCTTGGGATGGTTAAGCAGTGAATTGACCTCACAATGGTACTGCTCCATTTAAAAATCTATCCTGCTTTCTTTTCACCTGCTTTTTTCTCTCACACAACCTTGGGGACAAAACAATATTCCAATAGCAACTAATTGTTTTCTTTTTAGCAACCAGCCTGAATCCTTTATATCACACATACAAGATATATACCTACAGATATCATAAAGCGTTGAAAGGGCATTGGGGTATATAAAGATATAAATTCAGAATCTGCTGGTCCAAAATATGGATTTAGCACCACCAAGAAGGCAGTCTGGTGTGCAGGGTGTTCACATCTTTGACTGTGAGTCCTAATGCCAGAAATATCACCTCTCTCTGCCTCAAATTATTATCCTATAAACTGGAGTTAATTTCACTTGTCACTTTGTAAAATACTTTGAGGAATATTGGCTAAAATTACCATCTAGGAAAAAAGTGTTATTAATATTACCAGGACTGATGACACAAAGTTAAGCTGTTCCAATTTTATCCAATGGCCAAACACACGCTCCAGTTTTACAAATTACAGTGTGGGCTATCCAATTTCATGAGCACACTTGCCACTCGGTGCCACAGCTTTATACCTCTGGCTCCACAGTTAACATGAACTCAGTATAATCACTGTAGAATTTATGTCAGTTTTGTGGAAATGTTATGATTATTCACAGCTGAGACTTCAAAGGCATATTAAAGCACTTCACAGCCATAGAGTTTCCCGTCATGAGTCTCAGGAGATCTACCTGCTGCACTCGCCACCAAGCCTGGAAATCTGCCCACTGAGCTTCAACCTGCGCCCACACAGGGAGCCCAGCTCCTGCATTCATGGGAGTCAGCCTGGGACAGGAACGTTCACCTCTGCTTTCTTTCATGGGCTCAAAAGTGAAATTTTCTAGGTCTGTGCAGGGGATTGTCCATAGCTGAATTATGAAAAAGGAGGCTCTTTGGATTATCAGTCTAGGATTATATTTTATTCAATAACATAAACAACACAAATCCCCAAAAAGCTGGGAAACAAACCTTTGCTAAACCTGTGCAGTGAAATTCAGCCTGTGCCAGGTGCTCACTGGGTAACTCACCTGGTCTGTGTTGGCTGCTTCATGGTGTTCCTGAGAAGCACTGCAGGAAATGACACATTGGGATTTGTGGGAATGAAGAACACATGGACATGATCTGTGCTGTGCCATCTGCTCTTAGGACCAGAGAAAGGGGCTTGACCCCATTTAATTAATATTTTAATAAATGTAGCTGTTCTGACCAGGATCCTTTGGCCTCTCTTGTAATGTATATCTTTAAAAAGACATTTCCAGCATGGGAAAATTAGCAAGTTGTTTAAAATTAGCAAAGTAACTGAGAACAATACAGAGAATTGTCTCTTATGTGGATGCAAGCCATGCTTTTAGAACTAGAACTATCATCATTAATATCTAGTCAATCACCTTTCCTACAGAAACCAAAATTTCTGCACATACATGCTCTTGAGAATGAATGACAAATATTTTTGCTAATTTTTTGACAGAAATAAAAGCTTTTAAAATTGTTATTATAGATGTGGTACTTAGGGACGTAATTTAGTAGTGCACTTGACATTGCTGGGTAAATAGTTGGACTTGATGATCTTAAAGGGTGAGTAAAATGGGCCGAGAACCCCTAGGACATTTGACAAAATGTTTCAAAACAAAGGCAGTGCACATAAAATAATGAATCATATAATATATACAAGTAAAACACTTCATGTTTGAGCAGTAACTATCTGCTTTTGATACCATTTTACTACCTATATGAGAAAAAAAGTGAGATTCTGTTGCGTGGGAACTTGTTTAAAGTCTCAAAATAACCTTTTTTCTCTTTTCCATGGTGAGGAAATGAGAGGTCTGAGTCAAAAATCAAGGTCTTCTTATGCTGCATGTTGTACAGAAAGAGAGGAAGAAGCAGGCTCTGATGCTGAAAGATAACTGTCTGGAGAGATGAGATTACAGGCACTAAAAAGCAAGTACTCTTTTCCTGACGTTGTAAAAGGGGAACTAACAGATACATACATCATGCAGAGGTTTGAATATCAGTTTTATCTGAGAGGAGAAACTTCCAGCTTGGAAAAAAAATCCATTCCAAGGAGCATAAGCCTCTGTAGCTTCTCCATTATCATCTGATCTTGCGTTGGAAGGTACAGGGATCAAGATGACCTTGTGGTTGTACCCAGCTACTGACACTTTAATGCAAAAATGGCCACGGGCAGGGTTGTCATCTTGTGGGTTTGAGGTTGAGTTCCAGTTCTGGTCCAGCACTCTGCTCTCACCTTCCTGTGATGGAGAGATGCTGGGCTCTGTTTCCTCATTCCCTTCCAAGCTTTTGCTCAGTGCTCCCGGCTGGCAGCAGCTGCTCCCTGGGGAGTTTAAAACTGAGGGTGCTGCTCCAGAAATGAAATAGAACAACCACCTTCTGGTCTGAAATCTGTCTGAAAATGGATCTCCACGTCGCCAGGGATTGCGCTCCGCCTCCGCTCAGAGGGAGCTCGTCTGCACCACCGAGGCCTGAGGCTCACAAGTGTCAGGCAGGCCCTGCTCACCTGACACGTCAGGGTGCAACTCAGGAACCTCCGGAGCGGAAAGCCACCCCAGGAGTTGTAATAACTCATATCCTCTGCGGGCTGGTGGAAAGAGGACCTGAAACTCAGGCCTGCCAGGGGCTTGCACCAGCCACACACTGTTCTCAGCGCCAAATTTTGGTCCTCACGCATCACTGGGAGTTTTGCGTGAGAATTAAGGTTTGGTTTATTAAGCAAATAAAGTTTCTACCTCGTGTCAGGTCTTCACCTGCATTTTTTTACCTTTTTTGAGCAGTGAAAGGGTGGCTTATGCATTTGCAGCTGAATAAGGCCTTGAGATTAGGTAAGCATGGTAATAATGGGTTATGGAAATGCACTGACCACAACTCAAAGCCACCGTCTAGGAGAATGCACATGCTTGGGGGTTAGGTTTATGAGAAATTAAAATCTGAATGATGCTGTGCTTGAGAGTCATGGGCCTTGTGTTTTCTTAATGCCAGGAGTGATTTATTTCTTGTAAACAGCTTTGCTCAATTGGGGCATCCAGTTACTACAGACCTTGTTTGGTATAAAAACTAACGGCATAGAAAAATATTGCTCTAGCAAGGTTTAACTGGTCGTCAGCCCAAACATGTGGCTGAACATGAATTCCACTGCTTGAAATATCCTCTGGTCGCTCAGCAACATCTTAATGTCAAGAGGAGATTATAGTCAGCATTCCCGTTGAGCCGTGACTCAGAGGTACTGTATGGAAAGAGGACATTTCCAGCAAAAGCGTGATATGGAAACTAAACACAGAGCTGGAAGTCTTCCCTCCCATAGAAAAAAAGAAATGTGAAAGGCTAGCTCTTCTGAAGTGGAAGTTTGGCTGCTGCTGGGAACGTTATGAAAATACACATTACATGCCTGGTTCCTCATATATAACTGTGTTTCACAGCACGTTTCATCACCCACCTTTGCCCTTCCTTTTTTAATTCAGAAAAGGCGCAGGAAGAGACCTTACTTCTCAACAAAAATAAATGAAAATCCTTGGAAAGGTGACATTTTTGCTAAGCAGGAACTCTGATAAGTTGAAATGGTGTCGTTTTGCTTGTGTTGCATAAAAGCTGGCTATTAACATACCTTAGATACTCTGAGAGGTATGGAAATGTTTAAAAAAAACATGGACTAAAGAGATTGGCCTCAGTGAAATTTACATTAAAAAACCCAAGGAGACACTTAAATATTCATAGTTTCCATTTCTAATCTTTCTCCACGTAGGTTTCCTGACATACATAATTCTCAGCTATGTTTGTGAGATGCCCGGCATCCCGAGGTCAGATGCATATTTCTTGCTGGGATCCAGATTGGTTGTTATAAATGTTCTGATCCTGTACAGGCTTGCACACAAGAGCAACTACAAAATGATCATGACTATGTGCAGTTTTAAAGCCACATAACCGTGAATATTTATATTTTTAAAAAGACATATATGTGTGTATATATATGTTTGTGTGTGTTGCAGGACCGTGCAATATAGAATTTAGGGGAAAAAAATGAAAGTACCACTGTGTATAAATACTTGGCTGAAAGGGGTAGGGAGAAAGAAGGTGGAGCCAGACTCATCTTAATGGAGCCCAGTAAATGAAGAAAAGGCAGTGGGCACAAACTGAAACATAGCAAATTCTACTTAAACATAAGAGAAACCTTTTTCACCTGGCAAGTGGTCATGCACAGGAACAGGTTTCCCAGGGAGGTTGTGAAGTCTCCATCCCTGGACATATCCAAAACCCAGCTGGACAGTTGTGGGCAGCCTGCAGCAGGTGACCTTGCTCTGAGCAGGGGACTGGGTTGGACAACCTGCAGAGGTGCCTTTCAGACCAAGCAGTCCTGTGCTTTAGCAAGGCTCTTGAAGAGAACACAATTACTTGGATTTATCTGAAGAATTATTTCCTCAGTTGCTTAACTTCATTAAAACCCATAAAAGTTTATAGTGAAATTAAGTGATGGCCTTTGTTCCAGAATAAATCTGCTCTACTCCTACATAAGATTGCTTTAAAATAAATTCTTTGTTTTAGGTCCTCAGGTGTATTTGGTAGTCTTATGCAAATGCAATGAATTTCACATGTTCATCATTCAGTTTGTTAAAAAGATCTTTCCTCTCATATGTTTGGAAAAACTGTGTTTCCATTTTCTTTATTCTTTTAATTCTTTCACTATGAGGGAGAATACACAGCAAAACTATTTTTTATCTCATGGTATCGTCTCATGAAATTGTACCTATGCGAAACCAGCATGTGATAAATTTCACTAGCGCTGAAATAAAAGTTGAAAAAAATAGAGTGAAGCAGCCTAAAGAGTTATGCAAAGAGTACCAAGGTAACAGCCCTTTGCTGAAAGGGTTGTCAATTAGCATTTTTTCAGTATATTTCTCTTCACTTGACAATTTTCCAGTTTTCTATGTGCAGTGATTCAGTTCCTAGCAGAGAATGGCCTGGGTCCAGTTATGACACTGGCCTTAGAAGTGATTTGCCATGAGAATCTGAGCTGAATTTCACAACCAAGAACAAAGTTTATGGACATTCAAATCCTGAATTGGATATGAATTTTGTGGTTGGAGTTGTCTGAAATATTTGTTGTTGTTGTTGTTGCAGGGACCTGGACCTCACTGTTCTTTCTGCATAAACTGCATTAAAAGTAGCTTCTTCCATTAAAAAGCCAACAGTCTTAAAAAAGACTCCACTCTCCTGCATTCAAAAGCCAACCATTCATCAGAATAGTCCGAGACTGCCCACCCCTGAGGCGTACCAATGCAGTGGGAGTGTCTGGTGTCTGGAGCTGGAATAAATCATCTGGTGAAATAGAACTGACCACTGGCCACCCACTGGATGAGAATAAGCCAACAGATAGCCCTGGAGTAAAAGTCACTGAGGCATTGCTGGTCAGTATGATAAGGACTGGGATATGGTTTGTTTTTTTTTTCCAAGTTGGTCAGCTTTAGTCAGTGTGGCAAAGGAGGTGTTTAAGAAGGGAACCACAGTAATGAAAATAGGGAAAGTTTAGGGATATTTATGGTAAACTTCTTCCAAACCCAAGGGGAAAAAAGGTGTGAATATATTAGAAAAAAAAAAAAAAAACCAAATAGACAACAAAGGTTAAATTCACAGGCAGTTCAGAGCCTCTACTTCCTACCAGGCAAAGAGGTGCATTGAAATGATGCTGACTCTTGGAAAACTGTAATTTGATTTGTTTTGCTGCAGTCCAGAGGAGAATCCAGGCTCTGGTTACTGTAGCACTAAAGATCCTCTTACTGCTGGCGTAAACAGGAACCTCTTCCAAGTGCAGATAAGCAGCAAAGGATGTAATATTGAATTATTCTGCCAGTCTAGAGGTGACCCTTCTGCAGCAGACTTGGGGCCCACATGTGCACGGCAATGCAGTGAGGTTTGTCCCACTGCTGCTTTCACTTTGTCTTTTCTGTGGCTGGGAGGGGGCTTTGGTCCTCAGGGCTGTCAGCTGGGCATCTTTCCTGAGCACTACATTTATTTTAAGAAGTAAATATCACTGGGCCGATGTGTTCACTTAGCCTTGATGAAGTCATTAATGTGGTTTCCAGCATACTCTTCATAAAATTCATGGCTGCACTTAATTGCTACCATGTTCTTCCTCCTCACATGCTCTTACATTAATAAGAAAAAATGCTGAAAGGCCTAATAAGCTACACACAGTAGAGGAATGCTTGAAATGCTGTTAGCTGGTCACATCACCACAGACATGCAGGCCAGTTGTCAAACAGGGGATTATGTGTTACTTAGGGCACTGAGGAACAGCACAGCCAGAGAGGTGGCTCATGCCTGTTCTCCTGACCCAAATGTTGCCAGCATATGCACAATGCTGGGAATGATGGGTGGGGGGAGAGAGGAGGGAGATTCTGCTTATCCATTCTTAGAGTTCTGTCACCTTTGCTGTTGGCAACTCCTGTGATGCTGAGCTGGGGGCTCACTGAAGAAGACAACTCTGATATTCTCCTAGGAAAAAGTAGAGTTGTCCCACCAGGGACAGCTTTTCTTCCTGAGAATTCCTGTGTGGTGTTTCTGAACTTACATCTCTACAAAGGGCCAGGACAATGCCTGGGTTCTTCCCAACCTGCTTAATTTGGGGCTTTCTTTTGGGAAAAGGGAAAAAGGGGAGTAGGATGCTAACCAGGTATTAGATGGATACAACAATTTCAGGTATTTTTTCCATTAAAGTGTTGTCTTTGTCTCACTTTAACTCTTTAAAAGTTAAATTTCTTTGCTAAACAAGTTGTTTATTCTCTTGTATGGTTAGCACTTTCACAGTTCATCAATCCCCCCTGTTTAGGGATATTTTGTCCCTGAGTAATCTCTGTCTACTCCTGATCTTAAAGGTCTTTCCCAACCAAATGCTTCTAACATTCTAACCCTCTCTGACCTTTTCCTCCTGAGTTCAGAAGGAATCTCAATGGCTTGCCTAGGTAAGGTCACTAATTTTTGGTGAGCCAAAGTTGAGATGAATCCCACGGCCTGTGATCAAATCCCAGCTCTGCAGCTGCTTCCCAGCCCCAGGCAGCACTGCCAGCAGGAGCTGTGCTGTGCAGGGTGGCAGTGCTTTGCACTTGCAGTCTTGTTCCTCTAACCCAAGTTTCCAGAGGAGGTCTGAGCAGTGACTCTGCACAGACATCAGCATTTCAAGGGCATTGCCTTGATACCAAATCCAGAGAGAACAAGATCTTTTGCTTTGTAGGCATATCACAACACAGTGAGGTCAGGGGAGTTACACCAAGCAGGCCTCTAACCTCAAGCACCTAATTTAGGCCAACATGGAGGTTGCTGGAGGATGTGGTCAGGGAGCCAGGAACCTCCTCCAGCTGGGTTAGCTGGCCTGTGCTGCTGAGTGGTCTGATGGGTGCACAACTCAAACAACCAGGATGGGTTTTCTTTGAGCCAGTCTTTCACACAGGCCTGGAGTTTTGGCTCTGTGGACAGTCCAGTGCTCAATGACTGGGGGACTTGCCACTCTCAGCTGCCAGCATTGTTTGGTCCACTACTGAAGTGTGGCTTGGGAAGCACCTGGGTGTGTGTAACACTGTGTACCAGCTCTAGACAAGACTGGAAACCTGCTTTCTCACCCACTACCGTGGGTGAAACAAGCTGCAAGCAGAGCATAACTGTCCTGAGCAGGATTTAACCAGAAGCTGGTGAATGGGACCTTCAATTTGAAATTCCCTGGTTTTAGCAGAACCAGGAAAAAATCCTGCTTTGTTCCCATCTTCCTCCAGAAACTGACATTCAAAGCTTAGCAAGGAGCATTGACAAAATATTTGAGGGCTAAACGTATCACCGTCTGGAATGGCACTGCCAGAAAGAGAGCAAGAGAAAGACTCCTTTTTCACATGTAACTTGTTTAATAAAAATAAAATTCCTCTTGCGTTTCTGACATGGGACTGTAACCACTCCACCCTAACTCGCTTTGTCATGCTCAGATCTATGAAGTAAGAGGAAATTATGGAAATTTATCATGTCTGGGTTCTCAGGATTGATTATGACTCGCTGCTTTTATCTTCCAAACAGTCACTAAATCTAATTGCCTTGTTGTAATGGATTAACCCCTGTGGTCCACAGTAGCATTTATATTGTGTTCAAAGAGACTGTTACAGAGTTAGGGTACTTTTTTCAGCAATATGCTTTCATAACATGTAGGTGCTCTATGGACATAACTCACCCTTTGTGGGTCTTGGGGGTCTAATTGGCTCATTGTTCTGCCTTTCTGCAGGGGATGAATTTCACATCACTTTGGGAGCAAGTATAGACAGGTCAAAGGGCCTTCCACAGCACAACCATTTCTTTTAAATTACAATGCAAGCAGATTTTGAAACCCCGTGTTCAAACACCAGCATCTGTATTGTAATCAAAAACATTCCCTTGCTGATATTTGTGGGATTAATATTATTATTAGTCATTGTGCCTCAGCCCCTAGGGAACCTGAGCTCTGGGGTCAGGTCCCCAACAAGGAGCTGTATAAATCCAGACCCTGTGTTAATAAAGTTCCCACTTAATGTGTCTTACACCGTGTTTGCCAAGGGCTAATGGCTCACACACGGGCTGTCCTGGTGACTCAGCAGGTCCTGGTGGCTCTCCAAGAGTTGGTAACGAGGTTTTGTAGGTGTGAGGCAAGGAACAAGAAGTGGCTGTGGACAGCAATGGTGGGGTAAGGTGACAACTGCTGCTCAGTGTGACAACGACCCATCAAGGCGTGCTGGCACCCTAAATCCTGACTGGAATCTTTGGAGGGGCAATAGAAGAACAGTGATTTGACAGGGGTGAGAAACGCACTAAAATTAAAAGAAAGTGGAAAATTCAGAGGTAAGAAGGACAGGATCTGCAAAGGTATCATGTGGTGAAGGGCTGCCAGTGCTAAAGGAGGAACACACATGTCCCTTTTTGTATCAGAAAGAGGGAAGGAGAGTCCTCTGAGACAGAATGGCACAAAAGAAATGGCACTAAAAGCCAGAGGAAGCTGATGCTGCAACTTAGAAAGCACTGGTGAAATCTGACTTGGAGAAGGTTAAAGAAGAAAGGAATTCAAAACTGGAGATGGTGAGGCAAAAGTGAGGCAGAGGAAAACTGCACTGAAGGGTTTGGTAATATTCTGATATAGAGTTGTCTGGAAATAGCCAAAAAAAATTTAGCTAGAAGGCCAGCAAAATTACAGGAAGATGTACTGGGTAAGAGGTCTTTTGTAAAACCCCCTATAAATTAGACTTGAATCAGGTTGGAGGTTCAAAAAATGACTTTTAAAGGAATAATTTTGGATTTGAATATGAAAAATTCAATAATTTGAATTCATTCTGGAGTGAATAGGAAGCAGTTGTGATCCAGGCTCCCCAGTCAGCAAATCTAATCTAACACATTTCATCACACCAGACACGATCGCAATCTCAGATCAGTGTAAGTGAATGTTTAATAGCTTCAAGCAAAAGAATAGAGCAGGTGAACAAATGTCTTTAAATTGCTTGCTTTAAAGAAGTGCAAATTGTTTGATACATTTTTGTGGGTGCACAATTGCCAATATTATTCACTTTATTTGACTTTTTACAATGTACGTTTAATTAAAATTATTATGGAAAACCTTGTCTTAACCATTAGCAAAATAATTGCTTTTAGAGATCTCATTCATTTTCAAGTCTGTTTTATATCCTGTTTGTCATACTGATAACTGCTTAAATGAGTTGCTTCACAAAAATTGTCATTGGAAAATGGAATCTATTTGAAGTCTGTTAAATGAAAATAATTTTTAGTTACAGAAATTGCTATGAAATGCTTTCCTGCTGTCTGTACAGTTTGAACAGCACAGTTTAGGTCGTGCTGAAATGGCTTGAGATGAACTTTTGTTTCACCCCTGAGCTTGGTACAATGGTTTCCAGAGGTTAGTTCAGGAGACTGAATTGCTGATCACTCACTCGACCCATCTTTAACTCCGATATTTTCCCACTGTAGCAAGTCATGAGGATTCACACGAGCAGGCTGAGATTCCTGTGTCTAGGGATACATTATTACTGTGGGTAAAACCATGACATCTTTACAAACAACAAACCTTTCTTATCTGGGATGAGCTTAACTGTACTACTCAGAATCTGTATTGCAGAATAATTTATAGCAGTTCATTGGGACACAAGCTGATACAGAGAAGGAAAACAACATTTGTACATTTTTATGCACAGTTTCTTCAGGGAGCTGTTGCCTTGGTTAACTGTTTCACTACCTTTTAAGGCAATTTGTTAATGATTGTAGACCGCAGAAATTTGCCTGTTAAGAATTTAAATTCACTACTGCTTTCCCTATGCACATATTTTTATGCAAGCTGAGGTACTTCTAGATGTTTCTGTGGTGTGCTTCAGCAGCCATATTTTGAATAGTCCTGCCACCTTGGTTTCAATTCTGTCTAGTGGTGGTGAGTTCCCCAAGTTAATTGTGCATAGAGGCTTTTGCAATGGCTCTAGCCATGCTTGAGAAACCTTCTTTCTCTTCAGAGCCCAGGCAAAGGGGTTGTGGCTTCTCCACAGCCTCCCTAGAGAGAGCCCAGAGCCCTGTTCAAACCCTTTCAGGTGTGCTCCCACAGTGAAAGTGTTCACATGAAAACCCACGGGCTCATGGCCTGAGGACATGACCTTCTCTTTGGCACGTAGCCACAATATCGTTTCATGAACATGTGTGTGTTTGTGTTTCTGTATATCACATGTAGAAGGCTGATTCCAGTGAAGAGAGTAAGAATATTAACAACAACAAAAAAAAAATCAATTACTTGTTAAGGAACTGTAAAATACCTAAAAAATTAGTATTAACAATAATTAAATGAATAATATTTCCTTTATCTTATTACTATTGAAAGTTTCATCAATACTTAAAACCACAGAAGTAATTTACACTTAGGAGAACCCTCTAAAACCTTTGATTTTTTTTCCCCCATGATTTGCTTAGAGTTTATTTTATTTTCTGCCTGCAACATCCGTTTTGCTGTAAATTTAGGCTCTGGTGGCTTATATAAACCTAAGGATGCAGCAAATTCCCAGTTTTTTTAATGCTAACTGAAAAATAATTTGAGTTTTTCTCCTCTTCCTGAAGGCAAACACAACAGTTTTCCTACACAAAATCAGGAGGACAACACGTTCTCCTACTGACATTTCCTGTGGTGCTGCCACTTAGTTTAACCCTCTTTCTGAAAAAAAAAAAAAANCTTTCATGCTGGTTGTTGGCTCCCAAGATGTCTCAACACAGAAAACAGCTCCAAGAGCAGATTTAGGGAAAGAATAAAGGCCAGAGTTGACAGAAGTTCAGATTCAACAAGTTATTAAGAGCTGCTAAGTGTGTCTGGGCTCCTCACTTTCCCTTGCAGTCTCAGGGTTGACTGGGTGCCCTGAGATTTCATGATCTTCTGTCAACAATTAGCCAGAAAATTAAAACTCATAAGAGCGTAACAGCATGTCTTTACATGGCAGGGAAGTCTGCTTCCATGCCAAGAAACAGAACTGGGGATTCTGTGGGAACACTGCCATTTGGAGGCACCTGCCATAAAACTATTTATATGCACATGGATATGTGTGTGCACGTACCTGGCTCCGTGCATGCACGCAAGTGTGTGTAGGTGCACACATCTACCCATAAGGGGGGTTGTGGATATGCTTGATACACTTGAGGCAAAACAATGTATTTTCTTCTCCAAATTTCACCTTTGTTCAGTTTTTGCAGTGCCCTCAGATGATTTGTTCAACATATGTTTAAAAACAATTCCCTTGTGTTTGGCTTCATTACATGGATTGATCATGATCACGAGGTCTGTTCTAATATTTCATCACCTCAAAGGGAAGTTTTCCACTGGAGATATTGCCTAAAGACCAAGGGGACTGGAATGTCAATAAACTGATTGTTGAATGGGTGCACATAGTAACATGTGGAGTCACAGCTCCTCATTCAGTAGCAACAGCATAGCTGAAAAAATAAATAGAGGCTTGAATTGTTTTCATGGAGATAAAATCAGTTTCAACAGCTGGAATATTCACTATAGTTCAGGTCTATCCTAAGACTTCTTTTCTAGGAAAATTAGTTTCTTTAATAATATATATGTGCTATGTGCAGGCTGCAGGCTAATAATTCACAAAAATATGTAACCAATAAGTCCTATCTCATTTTTTGGCTTCCATGATTCCCTTGGAATTATTCCATATCAATGATTACTTATTAAACAATTTTTGCAAATTATTCTGAACTCACTGGTCAGTCATGGCCAGGCTTTTCAATGGGAGTGCCCACAATTTACCCAGTTCAGTGTGTCTGTTTGCATATGTTTGTACACTTTTTCCTACATAAAATATTCTGCTACAAAAATTCTTTTTTTGGGGGTTTGTTTTTTGGTTTTTTCCATTACCATTAGTTCCTTTGCTTAGCACAAGAGTAAGTGTTGTAGTGGCAGTGCACATGCTCCTGCAAGCTTCACCTGTTTCACCCTGACTGGAGCAGAGGAAATTCAATAAATCACAGATTTCTCCATGGCCAGTGAGCATCAAAGCCTAGTGCAGCTCAAATGCTACCCCTGTGGCAGAGGCTGGATCCCAATACCTGTTCTTTTTCCTATTCAGACAGAAGCCTTTTCAGCTTCACTGAATCACAGCCCCTTTTAGGAAAGTATGTGCTTTATTTTAGTTAATTTTATGGCCCTAAAGAAGAGCAGTTGCTATTTTGTGGTTCTAAAAAGGCAATGGATGGGCATTTATAGCCCATAGCTGACTACTTTCCTGCTATCATAAAGGAGGATAAGAGCTCTTGTAATTTAGCCGGGAAGACACTGCTCTACAGAGGGAAGAAATCAAGTACATGTTGATGCCTAAACCCAGGTTATTTTGTACACAGCAGGCAGGGCTCAGCCAACTCCTCATCCAGAAGCTGTAAGGCAGCTGGCTGGGGAGAGCCCTGATCTGCTGGCTGACAGGTTTGGAGCTGTCTAAAGGCTTGAGATGAGGAGGTCAAAGCCAAATTTGGAGGAGGCCAAGTGGGGAGGTACAGGACTCAATGGATCCCTGGGGGTTTTCACTGATGTGAGCAGAGGGAAATGTGTTCATATGTGGTGGCTAAAGCAGGAAAGTGAACATGTTCCAGGGACATTGCATGTAAACAGGAATATATGGAAGATACCTTCAGGAGATGCTGCAGGTTTACTGTGTCTTAAAAATAGTTCTTTCATTTTTTCTCCCAGAACAGGTTTTCTAGCCATTCTCCCACCCTCAGGTGAGTTTCTCTGCTGTCCTGGTCAGTGTATGCTCTTAGAGAGGCATCAGAGCTGGGTTCTGTAATCAGCTGGGGCCATACTGATACTGAAGAAAGCAGATGGGACTTCATGGTCTTGTGTTTGCCTTTTGTTTTTCTCCACAGCATGGCAGAGTTGATGCACCTTTGCTCAGCCTCTGATCCACTGTAACAGCGTGACACTTTTCAATAAAACTTCCAGTCCTCATCTCGTGTTCGTACATATGATTATTCATCCTTCAATCTGAAACAATTTGCATGTGCTACTATTTGTTCTTTCAGACAATTTCTCCACTTTGTTCAGTCCATCCTGATCCAAATCCATTCCCTACTGAAAGTGCAAGACCAGGGCAAACCCCTCTGTAGGTTTTATCTACCCAAACATCGATTTTCATGGGGAAGGTTTTTCATGGAGAATTACTGAGTTCAACAGCATTGAACAACCATCATGATTTCCTCAAAGAACTGCAGAGAGTTTAGCTGAAGACTGAGTGCATGTTGAGGGCACAGAATAATTTAGAGCTGTACATGCTGCTGGACTGACAAATACTGCAGGAGAATGCACAGGAGCAAGATACCTCTGGGCATCTTCTCTTGTTTTTCTCTCTACCCACACACACTGCCATTAAGTGGCCAGATGGGTCCAGAACTTCATTTTGTGCTAATATCTACTACATTACAGCAGCTGGGCCTCCAGATTCTTCAGTGTTGAAAATCTGATGCCTTTCACATTAATGAAGTTAAGCTGGAAACCAAATTTCTTCATGAAAACCCACAGAGGTGCCAGGTGTGACCTGGTCCTATAGAGGATTTTTTTTCTTTATGTGTCAGAAATTGGGAGGCCACTTTGTATAACAAAGTGGAAAATTTTCACCTGCAATATTCTTCCTGGACTGACACTAATACACATTGTATCATCCAATTAAAAAAAAAAACATTAAGGACCAGGAGGCTAAAAGTGATAGTGGGATGTCTTTGAGGGGTCAAAAAAGCATTCCATTTTGAAAGTGAAATGAAAATTTCAAGTAAATGCTTGAGACTCTGTTACATGTAATCCTGAGAAACTTTCTATGAAATCCTCTGAATTTTTAGAAACCTGTCAATTCTTTATAGCAAGTGATTAATGTAAAGTTATGAACATTAGTGTAAACAGGGTCTTTTAATGGTAAAAAGCCCCCAGCTACAAGAAAATTTACTAGAATATATTTATATATATATTTGTGTATTTCATAAATGGTTCACTATAACATGCAAATTCCTTGGCTCTCAACACAGCTCTGCACAGATGGTGAACTTTAGTCAGTTAAATAAGTAGAACACTTCACTTCAAACTTTTCCTTTTATCTTTCACCTTTCTCTGCTGTTTCCCTCCCATCTTTTCTGCCAGCTACTCCACAAAAAGCCTGGGAATGACTGTAAGGCAGTCTCCTCAGATCGCTTAATATTCCTACTATGAAGACAGCTTGGATTCAAAGGCTCCATGTGAGAGATGGGAAGATCTTAATTTCTCTTTTGGCAGTCCTTTTATGCTGATAAATCGCAGTTTGCTCTGCACATTTCAGTTCAGAGAGAAGATCTGCACAGGCTGGCAGCATTAACAGCTTTTTTGAGCAGTTGGAACCCCTTTGGCCTCATTTGGGGCATCACATACATGAGCTGTATGTATCTTGCATCAGCTTTTAAACCAGAGCCATGCAACTTAAAATTTAACACCATAATTAAAGAATCACAGAATGTTTTGGGTCAAAAGGGACCTTAAAGACCACCAAGCTACATCCCATGTCATGGGCAGGAACACCTTCCATGTGACCACATTTCTCCAAGTGCTGTTCAACCCAGCCTTCAACACTCCCAGGGATGTGGGGCACCTACACAACTTCTCTGACAAACTTATCTCAGAGCCTCACCACCCTCAGCTCTGCCAAAGCACCACTACCATGTGCTCGTTCTGCAAAGATTAGGTCCATGGCTTCATAGATGTTCAAGGCTGGAACTGAGGACACCACAGTAGATTAATTTAGTCAGTAGGTTTAAGGACAGAAAGGTGAGGAAGACATTTAATATGGGGATGCATCTATCAGATTATCCAAACTAGCCTGGCTAATACTCCAGTAATTTTTATTCGACAAAGCCATAATATTGCAGTGTTTAAAACATATCTTTGGGAATTTTATAGCCCCTTGGGAAGTTCCTCAGGTGGATATTTAATTCCTTTCCCTGTAGCTCGTAATTATTAATAATCACTTCCATTTTCATATTTCTATTTGTAATTTTTAGGGCTTCCATTCCCAGAATCCCTTTCTCTGATTGATTAAAGACCAGTGTGTGCTGAGGCTTTCCACCTTGAGAGCATTTTCACAGACTCTAGTTGCATCACTGCTCAATTATCTTTGTGATAAACTCCGTAGATCTGAAGAATTTTGACTGAGATTGAATTTGTCACTGAAAGCCATTTCTAGTAATTTATTTGCCTTTCAATTTTTCAAAGCCTTATTTAAATATGAAGTCACTAGGAACTTATGTAGGAAATATTCCATAATTTTGTGATTGAATCCTGTGCAGAAAACTTTAACTTCACCTGTCAAAGTTGGAATCTTACCTCATTTCTAACAATAGTAATAGAAAAATAAATCTGTTTTGCTTCCTGCTGCCAAGGGAAGTTAGAAATAGGCATAGGCTATAAAGTGTGTTTAGATTTGGATGCAAACCTTCATATGGCCTAAACTAATGGATGGAGAAGTTACTTGGAGCCATCTGATGGCTGGTCCACCTCCACTGAGGCTTCTGGAACTGCCACAGAACTGGAGGTGAAAGTCAGTGAGATAAATATGTCTAACTGCTGCTAGCCTGAGTGAGGCATCTGCCTGTTTCCTCTGCCCCGAGGAGACCTTTGTATTCGTAAGCAATTTCTGTTTAGAGAAATAAGTTTTTCTCATTGCCATTTTTTCTTCTTTTTACAATAGCCTTGGGTATATTTTCCTTTTTCTTTTGCAAATGGGTCCAACTCCTTTTCTTTTACTCCCCTGATTTCAATAGCCTGATTACTACCAGTTGTTTGGTACTCTAACGTGTATTGTTTTATTCCATATACTTTATTGAGCATGGGCTTTGGACTGGGTTTTGTCTGGAACTGACCAGCAGAGGAAAAGGAAAGAAGGTCTGTTAGTTTATGATGAAAAGATGAAATTTCCAAGTGCTCTGGGTTTTGTTTAAAAATATGCTCCCTCCCATGTGTGAAATTTACATTAAATTTAAAACCAAAGTCAAAAAGGAAAGATAGCAAACCAGTTTCTTTTATTATCTCCTTTGCAATATTGCAATATTGCAATTTTAATTTTTTTGTCTTCTTTCTCTACTTCATGTTACTCCCACAGATGCTCAGTCCCATGAGAGACTCATAAATTCTACTGATCCTTTCATTTGCTTTGTTGCAAGGAAGTGCACAGTGAGTGAGGTGCTAAGCCTAACTCCTGCCCTTTCCTTTCAGTGAAAAATGTCAGTTTCATATATCCCAATCAGATGTGGTATTTCCCTGCTTTTGGATCACTGTTTCTGTCAGTGAACAGGACAGAAACTCAATGAAATGAATAAATACCCCCTGACTGGAAAGAGGGCTCTTCCTGCTTCATTATGACAAAAGTTCCTTAAATTACATGCTGAAATTTGACTAAAAGTGACAAAGGTTGCAGAAGGAGACAGGAGGCCTGGTTCATGCAACTACATAATGCCCAGGAATGTGACTTTCCACCAGTCTCTCTATCTCTTTGCTTTCAGGTTCCGTCAGGACACAGCCTGAACAATTCAACCCAGTGTTCCTATTTTAATTGTTCTTTTTCTATTTTACATCAGACTTATAGGTTCTTGTCTGGTCTAAACTCCCCTCCAGCCACTCTCTCCTAGTCTTGCTTGACAGGAGTAAGTATGTTTTCTGTGATCTGTACTTGCAAGGGGATGAAGTAGTTTCATGACACTTCCAGAGAAATCCAGCTTGAAGGGGAATGTGTGGCATGGAAAAAGTTCAGATAAATATTCAGGGGCAAATGAATAGAGGATACTATGATGAAAAATACCATGCAGCATTAAGGCAGGCAGAACAACTCTAAAAACCAGAAGTTAAAATCTGCTTTACAAGTCTTTTGGAAGACAAGGTACATCTGACAGTAGTTGACAAGGTGATGTTAGGTCGTAGGTTGGACTCAATGATCTCAAAGGTCTTTTCCAACCTAGTGGATTCTGTAATCTTCAGGAAATGCTGTACCCCTTCTTCCTTAACATCTCTTCTACTACTGCCAGAAAGATGTTCAAAAGGCCCCTGGGTCAAACCAGCCTAAAGTCCAGTCTAGCTGTAGGAAGCTAAGAGGAACTCAAAACTCATGGACTAACTGAGACATGATCTTGTCCAAGGTAGATTTTCAAATGCCAGAAGTCAACGAGTCCATGACAAGTGCTGTGAAGCCAGTCTGGGGCTAATCTGCTTTAGGGGCTAATCTACTTTAGGTACTTTGAGAGACACTCTTGTGATGTGCCCCAGCATAACACCCTGACACTGATAGGCAGATTTTTATAAATGATGAGAGTTACATGCTGCCCTAAGGTTAGCAGAAGTACAACATACTCAGTTTTATTGATGTTGTGTTTCTTTTCTTTTCTTTTCCAGCAGTGAATGCTGTTTAAATTACAGTAGAAACCTCCACCAGTCCTGATAATAGGGGCAGGGGATAAACCTGGCTTGTAACTCTGAGTAATATATACCCTTTAGCGCAACACTGCAAGGTATTAGCTCAAGGCTTGTCAGCCTCTTGGGATTTAATTAATGAAGTTCCTGTTAAGGACACTTTTTTCATCACTTACTCTATTCCAACACATTTCTTTCATTTGAAACCTGAGCGTTCTGCCAAGCAGGCCCACAATGTCAGAAGGGGAGGGAGTGCCTGTCTAAACTACAGTCGTCTCTCTGTTCAACTTGATTCAATTTAGTAGAATTTCACTTTGTCGAATGACAAGATGCTGTATTTTGACATTTGCCTATTTATGCTAAAGTAGAGGAATAATAGAATCAGTTTGGCATCTGGCTTGCTCTATCTGTAGCTTTTACTTAATTATGGTAATTCTTTTTTTTTGTTGTTTGACTGACATTACTGTTTAGTTTCTGATTTGTTGTGTTGGACTGTTTACCCGTGAGCTTGTTGACTTTTGTTTTGGTTGGGGTTTTGTTGGTTTTGTTGTTAAATAAAAGCTTTCCTAACAAACAGGCATTCTCTTCCTCAAACACACCCTTCCTCAGCTGCAAATCTGAAAAAAGGAGACAGCTTTGTTAAACGGAAGGAATTTCTTGTACATATTTTTTCCTTTAAAACTTACTGGAAAAAGTAAAATGCAACAACCAAACAAAAAACTTCTAGAGTTTTAGAGCAGCAAACACTGAGGCTGTGAATAAGAGGCATTCTGTTACAAAGGCAGAATCCCCTCATGGCTTTGGTGTGAAGCTGGGGTGGTGCTGGGCTGGCAGAACCTGGGGTGGTATGTTTGAATGTTTTTGTGCTGGGCTTCCCACCATAACGCATGACCACCTTCCAGGAGCCCACATTCATCATCTGCTCTGCATCACTCCTTCCCCAGGAGACATGGGTGTGCAATAGGGGATTTTGCTTTCCCAAGGAATATTTTCAAGTCCCGTGTCAGAGGAGGTACCCCAGAGGTAGATGTCTTGCATTTCACCAGAGGACAGCGAGTTTTCTTCATTAATTCCTGAGGAAATTAATTTCACAATTCAGCCCAGGAAATAAGAAATCTTTCTTCTTACCCTTTTTGCAAAAAATTCACTTCATCCAGGAAAGTTGTTTTTTCGATAGGGAGCCCTAAGAACACCGAAGCCCTGCAAGTCACACCTGACAGGATGCACTAACAGCAATCATTTTCCTTCCGCCCCAGACCAATATTTCTGGCAGAAAAATGACACAGCCTTTGATCTCAAGCAAGCCCTGGAATGTAGCACTCTGCATTGAGCCTCATCACAGCATTTGCAATCCCAACCCAGTTTGTGAGCTGAACCACAGAGCACTTGTGTCAGAACATCCTCTCTGCTTGAAGGCAGGAGGATTTTGAGAAGGAAGATTTAGTGACACTGGCCCCAGGCTTAACTCAAAGCAAGACATGCCTGTTAAATTAAGGTTTCCACAGTGTAGAACCCAGAAAGATGGACTGCTGAGGAGCTATGCTGCTCTCTGCTTACATCCCTTACCTGGACATCCAGAGCATTGGACTCCAAGGCTCTAATAGGGCCTTGCTCCTCAGTCTAAGGGCATTGGCCTTAGTCTTGGTTGTCCCAGTGGGAACCAAGCTTTGTCCTGTACAGACACTGAATGATTTTAAGGCATTTCTGCAATTTCATCCCTATATCTCTATTATTCATGTCCAAGGCAGTCCTAATGTTGACCTTTCCTCTGGGACTTTCTGAATAATGTGTCTATGTGTTGATGCACATCAAAAAATACCCCTAAACAAAATAACAAATCAAAAGAAAGTAGAAAACCCACATTTAAACCCTTTGATCAATAACATGCTTTATTTCTAAAAATATAAAGCCATTTTTGTTATCTGTATATTAGTTCCACTGCAAAACTGGCTTTTGGGTGCCTTCTGAACAAAGCAGTTTGTCACAGTCCTAATTAATTATGGTCACCACAAATCCCTATCCTTGCCTGGGTGCCTTCTTGTCCCAGCTCCCATTGCAAGGTTTTCTTTCAAGCTGAGCACTCAGTTACAGCCCTGTCATGTGGAGGGAGGGCAAGCAGTGGTCTGCTGCTTGTTTTCATGCCAGCCATGTGGAGATCTCACCCTCCATCCCCAGCTCTGCTCTGAAATCTCCCTTTGCAGCCAGGTACAGCTCTGCCCCATGGCTCAGTGTTTAAGCCCTTAACAGGATGGTGGCTGCTAAGCTGCAATGGGAGCCTATAATTTCTTAAATATATCACCTGTCTTTATTGAGCCCCGCATTAGAATCTCTTTAAATTTGTGGCTAGCTGTCATTTGTGTGGTTTGCCTTTTTGTAGATGCATTTTTCCCAAGAATTAGGAGCATAAAGCAATTTCAAGCTCTGACTTCCTGATCAGCTCTCTCAGGGATGTCAGACTGGAACAGTGTCACCTGGGTAACAGGATCTACTCCCCTGTGAGCAAAGATGTAAGAGATGCTGAGCCTGGGAGGTCCCCCAAGAGTCTCTTCTCTGCACAAATCCAGACATCATTAACTACATTGCCCAACACACAGAAAAAAAAATAATTCATAATTAGGTCTATAGTGCAAGAAAGCAAAACAACCTTAAAACTGTAGTGTTGCACATGATGAATCCAGAACAGACTCAAGTCATCACCATTGATTTTGGCACCTTCAATTGTGGGACACTGGCCAGGTGAAAATGCCCAAGGAATCCACCCAATGCACAAAATTGTTGCAAATCTGATCTGGAGAAGATTTTCCTGGCCCTGTAACTGATGAATGGTTTAAACCTGAGCACAGGAGCAAAAAGAAATCAAGAGGGAAGCAGCAGTGCACCTGACCTCATGTCCCATGTCAGAGTGCTGCCAATCTGTGGTGAATCTGAGCAAAATAGGGAAAAACTAAACACCAAATTCAGGAGCCAAGTTCATCAAAGGTGGGAAAAAAAAGCTTCCTGGCCTCTCTAGGCTTCCAGTGGGAACCCTGAAGCATGGAATTAATTAAACACAAAGAAACATAATTAATTTAATTAAATGCAGTCCTTTTAGAAAGGGTTGCTCTGATTAATGCCTGCTCCAGCAAAAGTTTTTGAATATATATAGTCCCATTCCCAAAGACAACATTTGCAGGATCTTGATTAGAGCAGCTAAGAGCTCACAAATATAAGGGCAAGTGGATGCCTTGCACTTACGGTGTGAAAACAGACACAAGAAATAAGTTTTAAACAACACAGAGATCAAAACATCCCTTGGTTTAATCTCTGCTGGGGCCAGGAGGCACCATTCAGATCACCTAGACTGACTCTCTGCATAATGCCAACCACAAAACCTCACCATGTGATTCTCACATTAGGTCCATCAGACTCTGATCCAGCCAGATCCTGCCACCCATTTCCATAACACAAGGTTTGGTGGGGCTTTTTGATACATTGATTTCACCCTCTGATAGCACTTGGCAGCTGCCGAGCTCAAATTCATTAAGTCAAACCATTGCCTAATTAAGTGGCAGACCTTATCATATCAGTGGTCTTAATCAGTTCCCACACAACAAAACCCATTAAATAAAACATCCCAGCTGAAAGGTTTGGAAAGGAGTCTGTCACCTCCAACAGAGTTTGGGAAACGAAGGCTCAGAGACTGACAGTTTGTCACCATTGTGTGGTCAGGTATTCCAGAATTTGGTAATGTGCTGTATTTTCTAACCTTCAAAAATTTGGTGGAAATGGCTGTTCTTAATTTTTTTCCCTGACAAATGTCTTAGAGAGATGTTTTCCTAAAGAGTGTAACTGTTACTTGGAGAGCTGTGTTAAGTTTTATGGACGACTGATCAGCTTGTCACTTGTTATGTGTATTTCGGGTTTTAATATTCCTAGGTTGTCTCCTCAACACAGCTGCCATGCATCATCTGCAGCTCTCAGAAATTATAGTCCTCTGCATCATCACTTAGAGGGCCAGGAAATTGTCTCAATGTCAGATTTGTCTATGAGTTTGGGTGTTGTTATTTTAGCTGTTGCAAACAGTGAATATTACTGGAGCAGAATTCTTAGCATTTCTCCAGTTCAACACATTTAACACTAAGAATACTTGGAATTCATTCCTTCTTAGAATGGGATTGATAAAGGTTTAAAGAATGAGTATTGTCATTCTGTGGAAATATTGAGAGTTTTACCAAAAGTTTACTTTGATGTCAGAGACACTACAGATATGAGGAGACTTGTGATTTTTAACTCAGGTTTATATTTCTTGTGCTAATTCATCTTTTTTTTTTATCATAGTCAAAAGTAAAGCAAAGTTAATAACCTCTAGCTCCAGATAGGAAGCAGATGCAGGAGATCTTAGCTGTTCTTCCCAAGGCCTGTTACGAGTTTTGGCTCAAATGTCAACATGAGTCAATGTTTTACTTTTAGTGACAGGTTGGTTTAGTTTCCTATTTAGTATTGGTTGAAGCACTGCAAATCCCTCTTAGAGACCAAACACTGCCTCCTTAACAGAAAGTTCTTCTAAAAGCCTTAATGACATTTTCCAAAGTATTTTGTGTGTTTTCTCCCCATTTCCTTGAAATTGCAGCGAGAAGGAATTTTATCATCAAAGTGAGCAGAACTGGCAAGGCATGAATGAACACAAACCAAAGAGGCTCCCGGTCGTGCCTGTCTTTGATGAGATCCATACCCTGCACCTTCCCCTGTCGGTGGGGAGATCCCAGCTGTCATGAGAGTGCTTCTTCTGCAGATTTCAATTCCCCTCCAGACCTTAAAGAAGTGACTAGAACTTGCCTGGACTCATACAGTTCATTGGGTCACTTTTATGAAATCCTTCAATCTTTTATTTTTTTTTTTTTTTGCAAAAGGCTTTTTTTTTGTTTGTTTCCTACTGGCCATATGAGCAGCTGCTGCAGGAGGACTAACGTGCACACAGGTGCTTTAACAGCAGGGCACTAACTCGAGTGAGGCAGATAAAACTCTTTGGTGAAAAAAAAAGAAATTAAAAAATGCAATTAAACAGCTAGGAAACTTTCCAGAGAAATAAGGAAGTGCAGGTTCAAATCTTAATTGTGAAGAGGGCAGAGCATGGATTTCAGCACAGCTTTTGCACCGCTCAGGCAGTAGCTGTGAGCACTGGACAGACATCTGTTGCCTTCACCTATTTGTGATCAAAAGGGACACACTTCTGCAAAGCTCTTACATTTTTGCAGAGGCAGGAGTTGTTGATGAAAAAGATACTTGCTGAAAATGGATCAACCAAAAATTGTGGTTGATCAGTCAAATCTTTGACACAACCTCTGCTTGGCAGGAGAGCAAGGACTCACTCCCTTATTCAGCCTACACTGTGCTTGTCTCACCTGAACTAAGGTGGTATCTACTCCAGGTATTACCTCCAGGTACCAAACACATTACTTAGTAACAACAGGCTCTAGAAACCCCAGCTGGACTATTATAACCTTTCTTAGACATCCACATTTATAGGACACTGTGTAGTTACTGCTGAGGCATGGAGAGATGTAGACTTCTGCCAGGTGTACTCAGATGTGTGAACACCACAACAACACAAATTAATCCCAGCTATAAGCTAAAGCAAATTCCCTCTGCCCACATTTTCCCTGAGGTACATTTCATTATCTGTTGACTCCCTGAGGCCAAAGGCAATTTTTTGCATATCTGCCTCTGCTATCTTGTTTCACTTTCCCCTCCCTCCAAATGAGTACCAAATACTGAACCCTGCTGTTCTTAATTCAGCATACTTGGGGCTTCTTTCTGTTTCATTTGTTCCAAAAGGACCTGCCAAATGGTGCAGAAGAATTATTTAATCAGTCAGCCTTTCCTATCCATGTGACTATAGGGACGGGGATTTTTTTGACTGACTCACCAAGGCCAACTTGAGCTGAGGATCTTCCATTGACATGGATGGGGAAGGAGATAGGAGTGTGCCAAGTGTCCTTTCAGTCACTGCAGGGTGCCCTTCGAATAGACTCTGCCATAATTTGCCTGCCCAAAGCCTTGAAGTTTGAGTGACTGAGATCAGAGACAGGATTAAAAGAAAAGAGAAATAATTTTCCCTCTAGCTGTCAAAATCCCACATAAACTTTTATTTTATGGTTACAGGAAAAGCATCCTGTTCCTCTGCTGAATTTGGTTAATCCTTATCCTTTTTCCAAAACTCCTAGCTTTAAGTGAATTGTCTCCCTGGGTTTAAAAACAAAACAAAGCAGAAGGCAGGACACAGATGTGACATGGGGCACTCATTGCACAGAATATTGCAAGGACCATGACATACTGTTTCACATAGACACTGGAAACATCATATTTATACCCAGGCTTGCCAACAGGATGGCAAGACCCTAATTTTGAACTCCATCACAGCAAACAGCAGAGTGGTGAATGCAATTTATTTGCCTTTGCTACAAACTCTCTACACAGGGCAGCTCCGTGAAGCAAATTCAGGTGTGATTTTACAGCACACACTTCCTTTTGCACTGCCATCTCATCCAGACACCCTTGTCACAAGTAAGTGTGGATTTGGTTGTTTCACTGAACTTGGAAAAGAGCATTGGGAAAAGAGACTTTAAAATCCCCAAAGGCTTTGAACAGCTGTGACACCTGTGCATGCAAACTGCCTCGGGTTAGGCACCTCACTCTGTTTATGCCAATGAAAACCTGTTCCAGAACCTGAGCTCTATCCCTCCCTGACTCAGTGCCTTTCGAAGACAATGGAAACATGGGACAAACTGAACACATAATATAGGGTTGCAGTAAAGAGTACTGGGATTAGAAACTTGACATGCTTATTCTGTATGAATAAGAATCAGATTTGCCATGGAATTGGCTGTGATGAAAATGCAGGAAAGCTTCTGAGAATATTTGGAAGTTTTCCCTCACTAATATATGGAAAGCAGATACTGATTCCTAAATAATTACTGAGACAAGAGGTACTTTTCAGCTGGAAAGCACAAAGCATCTGACGGCAAATATGATACATGGGAAGAATGACTCACATACAAAAGGGGGTGATTCAAAATGGAATTATTTTCTCTTGAAAGTGTCTGTTTATGGGATGGCTTGAATGAAATATTGAAACTAAGGATTATAATGCATTTACGCGAGGCAGGAGATTCAAGGACAGATGTTTGAAGGAAGAAAGGAAAGTATTACATAGGGGAGGGAAAGTGTTGTATTACTGCTAGAAAATGGACTTGAAGTCCAGAGAACAAATAAAGACTCTGTTTGCTAAGGCCTTGCACTGTATGTAATAATACAGTATGTAACAGTGTATGTAGCTGTCTTTTGGGTAAAGAAATTTTTTTTGCTCCATCTCAATTCCCCACTCTACCAAGTCAGAAATATAATAATTCTCTGTTTTCTAGGGTCATTGTGAGGTTTAATCCATCAGTTTTTGTAAGCACATCCTGAATGCCTCAGATGACATCAGCATAAGAATTGAAGGAGGCATTGTTTTAGGCAAAGAATAAATAGCCGGGAAGAATTTTGGTTCAAAGGATCTGAAGGCAAATAGTATGAGCATCCTTAAGCAAAATTTAGATGACTTCACTGCTGATGATAAGGGAGTATTCAATTGTTTCACTCTCGAGAGCAATCAATAAGTTAGAGAAAGACAGGACTTTTTTTATTAATCAGAAAACTGTTCTGGGTCAGTATTATAAATGTGAGTTAATTTTTATAGCATTTGCATTTAAAAAAAGAGAGCCTGCCTTTGTCTAGCTCAAAATGTTCAATGTATTATAGAGATGACAAGATCAGCACCAAGATACTGCAGCCCCATAGCACCTGGCTCCAGGTCCCAGTCCTATACAACCTTGTGTCCAGCTTGAATACACATTTTCTCTATGACTTCCAGAGGAGAACAGCTTCCAAAATCATCTTTCCCTTCTTACAGTTGGTGGAGAAGGTATTTAATTTATGGCAAGGGTTTTGCAAAAGGATAAGCCTTTAGAGGAAATACAGAAGCTAAAGACAATGGGTCTGAGACACTACTTCTTATTTTAAATTACAGCATCTTTCATCTCTGGCTATGGTTGGATCTCATTTTCCCTCTCAGTCCTCCTTGTATCTGTTAAAGTATTAAACTAATAAAAATAGTAAATATTAACAAATCACAGGGGCTGTCACATATTAAAGGCATTCAGCACTAGGGAAAAATTTATTTCTATGATAAAATACTGCATGACTAGCAAAGGCATTACAAGTTCCTCCAGAGAATTCCTCTAGGTCTACTTCAGAGAGACAGTAGCATCTGTAGTGATCGCTGCCCGATCCCTGGAAGTGTTCAGGGTTGTAAGGGCCTTTGAGCAACCTTGGCTATTGAATGGTGTCCCTGCCCAGGGCAGGGGGCTGGAACAAGGTCCTTCCAAGCCAAACCATTCTGTGATTACATGTCTCTCAGCTCCTAGATGGGGTTTCAGCTGCACAGGTATTACACAGGTATGTTCATCCTACCTATATGGTGTGTTGAATGTATTCAATTCAGTGTTTCCTCAATCATCTATAAAAGAGAAATGTGTTGACAGCATCAGGAAGCCTGATCTAACTACCTACATACTTCACCTTTGCAGGCTTGAGAGTCAGGTGAGATGGTCCAGAGCCACATGCATTGGTTTAATCAAATTCTCACAAAGGTGGATCTGTTCTTATAGGGCCTGATCCCATGACCAAGAAAGTCAGTGGAAAATGCCTGCACTGACTTAAAAGCACAATCCCAAAGCCAGTAGGATCTACAGCCAATACCTAAGGCAAAACATGGGGCATCAAAGTGGTGCATATGAAAAACAGCAACTGAACACCTCTAAGGTCTAGGAAGCCACTGTAGGTGAGGTTCATTTTGGGGTAGTACATTCTGCAGGATTTATTTCTTTTGAAATGTTTTTTCAATGTTTTCTGCTCTGTCCTGAAGGATATAGGGGATTCCTGCAACATGCTGTGAGAACAGCCAAGGAAGATTTTGGTTTATCCTTCTGCCCTGTGGAATGTGTCCCAAAGATGAGGCTTGTCAATCTGAAGAAGTGTATGGAAAAAAGTTCTGCAAATGTGGGAAAAAAATCACCCTCATCTTTATTTCTTGAGATGATGTGTCATAGTCTTTCTAGTTAAAGAGCTTTCACTAGCAATCTGCTAAGGAAAAAATGAAATCGGAATATTAAAAAGTGGAAATTAGACATTTGTCTTTTTAGATACATAATAAACAGTCAAACTTAATTAGTTTCAAAATAAATTCTAAGTATAATCTATCAGTACTGCATCCAAAATGAAAAGAAAGCAGGGAAAAGATCTGCAGTGCAATGTGTTTGGCATCCACCCTGCTCCTCAGAGTCTCTTCTCATAACTGCTCAGGGCAGGACATCTCTTTCTGTTTGCACAGAAATCAGTCACTGAAATATGCAAGCAGTCCTCAAGAAGAGAGGAATTTCATTTATGGCACGAACCCCAGGTCACACAGAGAAGGAGCATGTTCGGTTCATCCAAGGAACATGGTTAGATACCAGTGTTCAGCTAAGGCATGTCTATGTGTGTATATATATATACAGCACTAAATTCATAAACTGTTTAATATTATAAAAATGCATCGCCTTTTCCATTGTATACTTCTGCCAAGGTTTGCAAAAATGCTGGGGTACTCAGTCATGGTTTTGTCCTGGCTTGTGGGCTGCATCTTCTTTGTCCTTATTATATTGACTTTGCTGCTGCAGCACAATGAAATTTTCAAGTGTTCTCTACGTAATAAGTTGAATTTTCAAGAAGAGAGACTGAAGGACTAAGCAGTGTAATTTAAGACACAACCAGTATGATCAAGGAGCTAAAGCTATTCTTTTCAACTGGAATATTTTTAATGGAAAAGCTCTCATGAAGGAGAAGGAAATACAGTCCTTAGTCTCCATATAAAATTGTTATTCAAGGTAGTGGGGATTTTAAGAAATGATGATCATCTTCTGCTAAACCCCTCATGTTATTTTATACCTTAGCTGATATTGTACTGACCCACATAATTGGCTGTATGAAATCCTGCACAGAAGACATTTTTGAATCAAAGATACTTAGAAGTACAACACAATAACTCAAAAGATAAGCAATTAGAAGTTAAGGAAGACTATTGTGGAAAAAGGAGTATTTTAATCAAGTCACATGTTAGGAGTAGAAATAAGGATGTTGTTACAGCTCTGCTCCATATTTACGGCGCTCTAGTTAACATATTACACATTATTCCCCACTCAAAATGGTAAAAGGATGGAAGGAGCCTTGGAAAATCATCTAGTCTATTGTGGGAAACCATCCTTAGGTAAGTGATAGCTGTATTACTCCCAACAAATGCTTGTTTTACCTGTTCTTGAACACCTCCAGTGCCGGAGATTCCACAGCCTTGCAAAACAATCCATCTCAGTACTTAATTACATTTATGTTTACATTTTTCCCCACAGGCTATCCTAAATCTTTCTTGTTGCAATTTAAACCTATTATTTTTTGTTCTACCTGCACTAGGACATGAGGGTATTTTTTTCCCTTCCTCCTTACTCTTAATTTCACATATGTGAAGAACAGTATCATAGCTCCCTACAATCTTCTCTAAAGAAAAGTCTACATAATCCTAATTCCTTGCAGGTCATGTTTTCTAGCCTTTTTACTGTTCTTGTTGGACTTTTGTGTGTCTTCCGACACTGGACTACATCTCTCTTAAATAGAACAGAGTAATTCAATTTAAATTTAGCCAAGCCAAGTAGAGCAGGAGTATATCACATTTCATTAATAAGATTCCCTACTGTCCTTGTCAAATAGCATCCTATTTTTTACCAGTCATTTCTTTATTTTGTAAAAATTATTTTAATTCTATTCTCGCCCCTGAATATACTTTCAGAATTCACCTTTGGATGACTACATAATTTATCAGCCTTGTGCCTAATGAGTTTTCTCTCTCCTCTATCATCAATTAATTCATGAGGGGATTGAATATTACCACTGGAGACTACTAGAGAACTCTGCTCTACACATATTTCTTGGTAGAGAGTGTATTGGCAGCATTTAGTTTCTCAGCAATTTCTCCTCTCCCATTTATTATCCCTTCGACTTGATCCAAAGAATAGTGTTTAAAACAATATCAAAAGATTATTATAGGCAAGATAAAACATCTATGCTTCTCCCTTATCCAAAAGGTCTGTTGCTGTGCCAGAAAAAGAGTTTAGTTTGGTTTGGCAAGATTTCTTCTAAAAAAAAAAATTCACAACAGCAATTTTTCCTCTCATGCTGTTTCACAGGCACTGTAATTCCCACTTAACCACTCTGGCCCACAGAGGTGCCTGGCTTTAGGATGTGATGGGAGACCTGGATTTGCAGAACAAGGTCCTGAAGTGCAATGGTTTCCTGCCCCCACCTTATCCACCTGAGCTGCAGCCGTGTTGGCAGACTGGAAGCCTCTGCATTCTCCTTATTTGCCTACAGATGATGACATGGACGTTGTTTCGATGCCAACCTCACCCCAACCTCTGAATCAAAATGTGGGATTAAAAAAAATATTTTTAGAGTTTATTTTCTGCTTTTCACCTACACCTCGGTGATCTAGGGTTGGAAGCAGCATCTGTGCTATTGTAGCCCCAGGAGCTGACCTGGATTATGCATGTCCTTGAGTGCCATGAACAAGGTGGCTCCTGTCCTTTGTCCCATCCCAGGAACACCAGCTGTGGGGTTTTCTGCACTGGCCTCTGCAAGCAGAGCTGAAGCTGCTCAGCTGGACAGGAGCCAGCCCAGATTTGAAAGCTGAGCAGCTTTGTTAGATCCCAAAGTGTGCTGAAAGTGCTGGGTTTGGTCAGAGAGGCCCTTACTCTTTGGGATCAGAGATGCTTCAACCATGCTGGAGTCCTGCTGTCTGTGAAATGCTGACAAACTCATTTTGTAATGTGTATTCCAGCACTGGCTGCACCTTCTCTTTGAAGAGAAAAACAAATCTGGTACCCATCATTTCAGTATATATTAGAAGCATAGAATCCTAGAATGGTTTGGGATGGAAGGGACATTCCAACCACCTGTTCCACTCAAAGCTCCATCCAACCTGATGGTCTTGAACACTTCCAGGGATGGGGCATTGACACCTTCTCTGCCCAACCTGTGCCAGTATTTCACAACTCTCACTGTAAAGAATTTCTTCCTAATAGCCCATCTAAATTTACACTCTTTCAGTTTAAAACCATATGTAACATGTCTATTTAAAGCTCTTTTTCCAGTGTTATCCTTTTGTGTCCCTAAATGTCCTTTTAGGCAACCAAACAAGTGTTACAATCTTTCTGTTTTTCCCTAATAAAGGAAGACAGTGAAGAGAAATAGGACTTGTATTGCAGTGTGATTTCCAGCCCTGGTCTTTAGTAAGCTGCCCTACAACATTCAACTACTGGAATGCAGGAGAGATTGAGCTATTGAGGTAACCCTGTGTGGTTGATGGAAAAGGTGAAAGCAGAGGAATACAGCCCAACTAGCCTGAAGATATGTGCAAACAGGGATATTCTTGGATTTAACCTGTATTTAATGATCACGCCCTAAAAGTCCATGGTACCCACCACAAACCCAGCGTAATAAGCCACTCTTTCCCAAATATCTTGACCCAAAATCCCCAAAGAGCCACCAGTTACTTATCACATACTTTAGAAAGCAGAAAGTACTCTCCAAAAGTCCTTAGGAGGCAGAGAAGCCAATGGCTCCCAGATGTCCCAGTTATATCCCTGCAGAATAACCTCGACTGGGTGCTCAGATGGCTCTGGGGTAGCAATTTGGGGTCTCTTGGCATCAGTGTAGGAGGGCAGCCACCTCTGTCACATGCAAGGTAGAGGATCCTCACCTGAGAGCTTGCAAACTGTATGTAAGTCAGGAGGCTACACTGCCACCAAGACCCTGTGCAATGTGTCTCTTCATTCAGCATTATTGCTGAAATAACTTCCACTCCTTGTGTTTCACATTCTCACCTCATATATTACTGCTTGACTTGACAACAAAGCCCAGGAACAGGAGGGTGAGAGGTTTCTGTCCTGTGCAATGGCTACATAGGTGGGTCTGTATTAAACTTCTTCTTATTAACCCTGGGGCTCCTCCTATTTAATTCTCAAAATGTAAAAAACAGAGAAGATTTAGTTCATGGTACATTTGCAAAAAAGTTCAGACTATACAAATAAGCATCTTGCTGCAACTGCAAGTAGAGGCAAGTTCCAGAAAGAGAAAAAAACCAGTCTGATGCATGTCATCCTGTGGTTTTTTGCTAGATTAATGAAAAGCCCACACAGCATAATTATGTTTACAATAAGCTTACAGGAGTTTTCCCACAAGGTAGAGGAGAGTCATAGAGGGATCAGGTTAAACCAATTATTTAACCTTTACAGAGCTAAACTTGCAAGTGTTTCAGAGGTAGGGAAAATGGACTATTTTATTGGTTGCTTACAACCATGTATTAAAAGAGGGGGGTCTTTTTTTTTTTTTATTGCATTACTTTTCAGGAGCACATCCTGGCAGATTCAATTCAGATGACTGGGAAACAAATAGTTTGGTGCCTAGATGACTTAAATATTCCACTGCTAGCACAAGTTTGCTCTTTACTACCATGAATGATTCTCCTCACAAATAATCTAACAGTCTAGTAAGGCTCTTCACAGACTGTGGCATCCAGACTGAAGGGTTTTAATGACAGAGCGATCAAATAAATCATCCAGCTCCACTGGAAGATGTTGCATTCACTAACATCAAGATTTCCTTTTCTGGAGCTGGTCTTTATGGCTTGAAGCAAGTGGGCAATGGTGGAAAGCACTGAAAAGAATACAATATAGTATCATTTATCAGGCCTTTTGCAATGTCAGCTCTCCATTGTTCTTGCTTAAAAAAACCATACTTCTTGGCTTTCCTAATCCATCAGAGAGACATGCAGTTGTTCTGGTTTAGCCATTAGTATTCTTTTTGTTTCTTGCAGTTCCAGTGGGCGAAAATCAAGTAAACCTGATTAATTCAGTGGTCTACCTATGGTTTTTCCAAAGGATATTGCAAGCTATGATAGAGTAGAGCTTGAGAAACACAGATATAACACCCTAGGGGATAAATTCTATGGATGTTGTTGACAAAGCATCTATCTAAATGATCTCCCAGCTAGTACAGGGCAAAATATTTTTTTTTTTTTTTGTTTTTCTTCGATTTGAAAATATGGGGGAAAAAAATCATTACTGCTCAAAATTCCAATCCTTTGGCAAACTGCATCATGGGGAAAATATTCAGAACACTTGATGTGTTTAATCTGGATTTGGGAGTGTCTTATTTTTCACTGAGATTAAAAAAAAAAAGGGGGGATTTTGTAACAAATTTTAATTTCTGTCACAAAATACCAAAAGATTTCTTTAAAAAATGCTTTCTGCACCCCACCCAATTGCCAGCCAGCTGCAGCCAACAACACGCTTTACACATCCAATATTAATAAGCTGGCATATGAGAAGAATGTAAATGAAAGCAATACCCAAATGATCAACCTGGGGGTCTCCAGCTACTCACTCCAAAGCCGTTCCCAGGTGACTCCCATGCTGGCACTGCACACAGGTTTGGGAAAGCCAAACCCCTGGCTGTGGAGAAATCCAGCACGGGCACCCCAGCCTGTGCTAGATTGAGCACCCTGTTCAGAAACGAGCAACAGGACCCCACAGGGAGATGTTCACCTTTTCCACCTGCAAATACCTCCTGGCACTCCTCTGCTCCCTGCTCTGCCTGCTGTGTGCAGGGTAGGTCTCATTTGTACGGCGATTTTGGCAGGCGGCTGCCAGGGAAAGGGAGGTGCCGCACCTGGGCGTGCGTGGACTGATCCTTCCTCCGTGTCCTACAGGAGGTGACATTTGCTCTTTAGAAGGAATTCTACTGGCAACAACCAACAATAAATGAGCCTCTGACCTACCATAGAGCTACCAGGTCAGGCATCAAAAAGCACTTAAATTTCTCACTGGCTTTTGCACAGTTAAGACAAGATAATGCCTTGAACATCTCAAAAACAAGGTCAAACATTTTCAGCCACAGTGATTCCAGTTCAGCAACTCAGCTCCTATTTGAGCAGCAAAGATTTTCCAGTTGTAGTTTTCCAGCTGTGCTAGTTGAATGTGGGCGAACTGTAATCTTTTCACACCTCTGAAAATTAAACCAATTATCTAGAAACCATAAAGGAATTGGCTGACTCAAGGTCTCATCCAGGAGTGGGAGTGGGAATAGATGTAGTAGCGATCTGAGGTTTTCCAATTCATATGCTCCTATCAAAATATTAACCAGAGAATTCAAAGTATCACAAAGTCAAGCAAAGATACTGAACCAGCTGACAAGCAGATCACGTTTTCTGATTCATCTGCATTGCTTCAAGCAAGCAAAGCACAGGTAAAAGATAACTTCTGGCGAGTTACCTCTCAGATTATGTCCTTGTTCCAAATAAAAGAAAAACTAATAAACATTTTCTGTCACAATAACTTTTAGGATTGCACAACAAATACTATTAAAACACTCTAATTGCCAGTTATTTGTGACTTGCCCAAGATTCTGTTGTTGGGACCAAAATTTTCCATTTTGGTTGTTAGTTTATATTTGATTTTCTTTTCCCCCCCTTTTTGGAGGGGAGAAATTTAGGGTGAAATAGCCATTTGCAAGAAGACTAAATTATTTTTTGGCATTATAATCTGGACACAATTGCCTTTGATTTCTAATGGGAATCTCAACTTTTATAGCTAGATGTCTGCTATGGTTGAGATGAATCTTTTGCATTCCCTCTGAGGATCTGACCAGAATTGTCAAAGTCTCAGGCTTTTGGAAAACCACAATTCACACAGTTTTAAAAACATTAAGCAACCTCTCCAAAGCCTTCCTCTGCACAATTCTTCTCTTATCTCAGAAGTGAAGTGAAGAAGTCCAAGAGGGTGCTAAAGAGGCTCCAGCCCTGCTGATGGCCTGTGTGGGTGCCAGGACCATAATTGCTTCAGCCAAGTCAATTTTTTCAGATTGTCTTCTTAAAATCCTAGGAAATAAAACAATAAATATTAACTGCAGGATGATGCAAAGGTTAGGAATCACTGAATTTTAATGGGCTTGTGCAACTTCAGTTTGTTTTTTTGTGTCTAAGTGGTGTTCATGAAGATTTTATTGGCTTGAGGACTTCCTGCATTTCTTACTGCCTTCCGCCTCACTCAGGGCAAGGAGGGTTTGCTCTGGGACCTGACATCCTGAATGAAGGAGACATTTTCAGCCCTGCTCTCTCAGTGCTTTCAATGCACAAAAAGAGTGAGAGAAGACTAGAAAATGAAGGCTGCAAGACAAGAATGGATGATCTCTTTGCTAAATTAGTGGAGTTGGATTCACTTATCCTGGTGTTTGTTTAATGCATCTTTGGTCACTGAAGCCAAACTCTTCCTACAAGTCATTAAATTTGCATTTCTCATCTTCCAGGTATCTGATAAGATCGTGGATTCTGACTTGCAGCAGCAGCTGTCATTCCCAGCTGCAGCCAAGGTCGGGGCATGTGTCTCATACTGCCTCCCTCTAAATCCCATTTCCCATCCCCCTGTACTTTGCTTCTCTGACAGACCAGCAAGGACAGCACCCCCTCCTCTGTTTTGGGAAGAGGGGAGTGAATGTTTGTGAGTCCCTTGGATCCTGTGGTGATGAGCCCCACAGGAGAAGCCACAAGGAAATTAATAATTCTGTCTTCAGAATGAGATTTTTACTGTAAATAAGGCCTGGGGTCACACTTCAGATAATAAGCAGAGAACAAAATATTGAATTAGGAGAGCACCATCCACTCTGAATGTGGTGGTGGAAAACATACTAGCTGTTCATTTAATTAAAGACTTATATAATTCATACACACAAGGAAAATGATTTAAGGTTCATTTTTGAGTTAAGAATTGATTTGCAACCTTAATAATGCTCTTTTAAAACAGTGTGTGGGTGGCATGTATGTTTGTTATAGCCTGCCAGCCAGGTAATTCAGGGAAAGAGGGAAGTTTTGAGCTTTCAGCCCCTGGTCATTTCTTATGGATAACTCACTACCTGCATATCCTTCCTGGAAGCTGCTACATGTATGTTACTGATGGCTTATAAAAACAAAACAAAACCAGAAAGATATAATGCAATATTTATTTAAAATCTGTGTTTTGGGAAATCACTGAATCATGTCTGTCTTGAGGCATTGTGGTTCCTTTTCTAAATACTTCTTACTGAAGATATTTCATCATAAAACAACCAGTCTTAGGGCTGCTCGTTCCAGAGCCAGGGAAGAATTGTTTGAAAAGCAACTTTCAGCCTTTCAAAATTAGAAATTCTTTGTTAGAACACCTTTTATTTTCTTTAAGATCAAAACCACACTTTGTTTGAGAACATCAGTTATTATTTCAAGGGATTTAAAAAACTTGTCCTTGGTAGACTAGTGTGGATCACTGGGGTTTACCTGTGAGGGTGGGGTTTATTTTAATTATGACAGCAGGCACCTGGAGTCTGTCAGGGCTTTTGCCTGAACCCAGGTACATCTGTCATGCTGACCCCACTTCCACTTCAGATGTGGTCAGACACTATGGGAACAGAAAATTGATGCTGCACCGTGAAGCTGGCATGCTGGGAAGATTTCTTGGCTGGAGGTAGCTGGATGTCAGTTTAGGGACACTTATAGGGACTGTAAGACAGATCAGAAATCTCAGGATTTAACCATTTAGGACATTTGGGGACAGGGCTGAGGGAAGCAGAGGAGGAAACCCTGACTGAAGGATTAAAGCCCTACTTGTGTCACAGAAGGGAAGGCTCAGATCCATGCCACCAGAATGGGACTCCTTAAAATGAGCATATTTGGCCAATATCTGCTAGCACAGGTCTCCAATTACCATCCCTGCATCATGTGCTCTGTAGCATCTGCACAGTTCCAAGGCACTCTGGGGTAGATACAGGCAGCTGGGGCAGTAAAAAGGCAGTGGATCTTGCTGTTCCCTATTCCTGTAATTATTAACTGTGCACATTTAGATGAAGGAAATCCCCAAGAGGCACAAATCGAGAGCATCTCTAGTGTAAGTGTCTGGAAGCCAATGAAATTAAATGTTTACACTAGAAGTCAATCAATTTGGGGGGGGAGAGGATTGGGGATTTTTTGGGCTTTGCAACAACTGATGCCTCATGTCAAGCAGCTACATCTCTTTTGTGAACATCTAAAATTGACAAAGATGAGGATCCAGCAGAAGTCACTAAAATTCAAGATCTGACCCTACAACCTTTGACTTTATCCATCCAGTGCTGTACAATTTGCTCTACAGGAAAATAACACTTTCTTTCCTTAGTGATACAGCTTGAGCTGTGCTTAAAAAAAAATATTTTCTACTGACAAATACAGAGTCAGAAGGCACTTTAATGAGGAGAAGAAACTGATTTCTCACCCCACACAAAGTGCCCCCAAATCCAGGATCTCAGTCTTCTGTCTTTCTGGAGGAGGGGCAGGGAGGGAAATTCTTGTCTCTTTTCTTCTTTTGTTGTCTCTGTCTTTTCTTCTTACTAAATAAAAGATGAGTTTGCTTTCCTGAACCTCACAGGAGACTTTAAAATAATCCTAGAAGGCCACAAGAAGGACTGTAAACATATCTCTCCCTGGGCTTTAATTAATAGAAAGAGCTGTGCAACCACCACATGTGTATTTAAAGCAAGCTAACAGCCATTGCCATGATGAAGTTTAACAAGCCTGTTTTTGTCTGAAAAAGAGAAGGGTTCTGGACAACACCTTCCCTGTCAAAAAAATAGCCAGTGAAGGCAATAAATATTTTCTCTGTTGCCAGCTCATCAGTTCTTATTTAACCAGCCAATGCAACAAAAGCTTAATGCAAAAATGCACTGCAAATTTCTTGTATCCCTCCCTCTCTCTTCTGCTCTCACTCTTCCTCTCTCTGTTTCTCTTTGGGATTGGCTTATTTAAAAACTATATTTCTGCCTAGGCATTCAAAAATGCTAAATGCCTCAAGCAAACTAGTAGAATAAGCATGTTTCTCTACTGTTTCTTGGCAGGGTCCACTGCCTGAGTCCTGCTTTAAATTAAAGCACATGTGGCTTGAGTTTAGCATTATCATGAAAATGAAATTACCACTTTAGAAAAGTCAAGTTATTTTGGAAGTGAAAACTGCAGGTCAGAGCCCACCAAAATTCCAAAACCTTGCTCAAAAAATGTCTTGTTGAAGGTTCAGAGCTGCTGCCATGGACAGTGCATCCTTTTGGATCCTGATTTATAGCCTTCCCCTTCATGTTTTCCTACATTTGTTACATGCTCTCGGGAAAACCTTACAGACCTTGGCTCTTTGTCACTGGCTCCCTCTGCAGCTGCTCCCCTGGAAACAGGAGAGACATAAAAGTTATCTGTCAGAAATCAGCTGCATTGACCTGAGGCTCATCACATGGTTTTGAAGTGCTTTTGAAAATTGCCCTGGCACTGGTAAACACAACAAAGCCGTGTTGAAGTGCTGCTTGTTTGCTCAGCTAAACCCTCTCTGTGCTATTGCACTCATTTTCTTGCCATCAGATGAGGGTGGTGTGGAGGGGAGGTGGGAGCCCAGCACTCTCACAGTTTGGATTGGGTTCTGCTGTGCTGTTTTACATGCCCAGAGGTTTCAGTAGGTGGTAAATCTCATCTACAACATGGTGGTTTGAACAAGGTTTGGGGTTTACATCTGTGTGCATGTGTGAAGCTGTATTTTACCTGTAACATAATATTTAGGTTGACTAGCTTTTTTTTTACTCTCTTCTGGGCTTGTTATCACACAAAACTCGATAAATCAAATCAAAAAAGCCCACATGTATTTGTCAAGTCCCATTGCTGCTATTGAGAAGTGGGTATTGACTTGTCATGTGGTAGTAATGAGCCATCTAGAAGCTGTCACTTGCCAGAACCTGAACTCCACCAAATGAGTGGATTGTTAAAGAAATATCATCAGATGGGCTTTATTCTTCTGCTCCACAACACTGTTTTTTTATTTTATTGCAATTCCACTGGCTTCAGTGAAGTAAAGCCAGTATCTGGGATGTTTGGGAAAAAGGAGGAGTCAACCATCAACATGCCAAATATTGCAGCTGAGTTGGAATGGCCAATGTGTTGTATAATCCTGTGGAAACATGCACAGTGATTTTGCAAAAGGAGCTGGTGATCTGGCTAAGAAATCAAGCCACAGTAACTCATCCCATTTCCTATACACACATGCATGGACACTCACACACTCAGAGAGAAACTTGTGTCTGAAAGAAAATAATTCTTCAGCCAAAACTTCAGAGACATTTGGAAGGACAGGAGAATGGTGAGTGCCAAGAAAATTTTCCCCAAGCTAAGAATTATTAACATTGCCTTGCCTGTTAAAGTTTGCCAACATGGCTGGAATTGAGGGTGAAGTGACTACTGATTTTCAGAGAATTTGAATCAGGCCCTTCATGGAACATATAGAACCAAATAAAATGAATAGAATAGAATAGAATAGAATAGAATAGAATAGAATAATTCAATTGGAAGGGGTCTACAATGATCATTTAGTCCAACTGTAAATACCTTTAGTAGGTACCTACTCCTAACTTTAAGTCAGCCCACCTACAGCCCAAAGAGCTGGAGTTTGGGCCAAGGTCTACTTTGATTTGGAAAGCAGTCATGAGCAGAGCCTCAGGTCCAAGATTTTGTGTTGCACTTTGAGATATCACCATCTCACATCAGGTGATGCACAGGGAGCCAAGGGATTGGTCCTGATGCTCCTGTAGACCTACTTTCAGATACATTCCTTTTTTTCTGCTACCTCTATTTCTTCCAGAAGGATTATTCATAAGAGCAATCATAACCAGGCTTTCCAAGCCATCACAATTGTTTCTGGAGAGATCCAGGACAAGAGGTATGGTTTTGTCAGTCACAGTACCTCAGGGCCTGGGGGTGAGGAGAAAGGGACATTGATAGTTTGGGGTAGAGGACATTAATTCAAGTCCTCCAAGAACTGCAGCAGCAGCATCTCTGGATCAGCAGCAGATTGGGAAGGGACTGACTGAGGTCAGAGGGTCTGTGGAAAAGTCTTGGTGGGCAAGTGGATTGTGGTGGATGTGGCAACGAACCCCACACTCGAACAAATCACGGCTGTACGTAATTGATCAAATCCCGTGGGAAAACGCCTCTTCAAGTTTAAAGGGGATGGGAAGGTGAGGGGTTTAGATGATGGGTCATTTAGGCAGGGTGAGGATTGCCAGGGAATGAGGAGCTGCCTGTGCAGGGCTCTGAAAGGGCAGAGGATTTGTTTGAGGGGAAGGAAACACAAGAAAGCACAGTTTCATGAGGCAACAGGGATGAGTACAAGGTAAGAAATAGACCAGAGGTCCACCACCTGTCTTCCCTCCATCTCCCTTCCTGAGCATTTTTAATCACACTTGAATTTGTACTCAGGAGCTGCCACTGCTATTCCTGCAATTAATCCATATGGGACCTTTCCAACTCAGGATATTTTGTGATTCTCTGACTACCCCAACATGTCTCCATCCTCTCACACATGACTATCCCCTCCCATCCCATGTGCCAGCATATCCTATAGTCAGTTGAACACACTCTGTACTCATTATGAAGTTTTCTAACACAGAGATCAGTTCCAGGTAGGTGTCCCAGGTACTGCCAACAGAGAGCTCCTAGCAATGCTCATAGGATACAAAATGTGCAGCAAGTGGACATCTCTGCTTGGGTGTGCTTCCAACCAAGTACCCTGCTTCTGCAGCAAGAAAAATAAATTAGTTTTAAGAAAGAGGGTTAAGTTTTATATCTGAATATTTGATTTTCACAGGTGAAGCAAGGGATCTGGTGAAAAAAAAAGGGTAGTTCTCAGTGTTCATAAGCATTAAGAGGCTCTAAATGGGCTATTGTCAATTCAGGAGAGAGCTCATGGAGTCACTCTGAAAGTATGAGCACCATTGTCAGCAGTCCAAAACGCAAACTGAGATGGACAATTAGTCAGCAAAGACTAAACTGTAAATCATAAAAATCATATTCGAATTATATGCATGTCCCTTGAGCTCAGTTCTTGAGAACTATGTAGATCTGCACACAATAGGGCATCACGAATGGTGAAGAGAAGAGTGATCAATGATGATCAGATGTATGTATGATTTGATATCTGCAAAAAGAGAAGTTGAAAAAGAGACAGCTGGCAGTGGCTTGTAGAAATTGAGTGTTATGGAGAAAGTAAACAGAAACATTTGCTTTCCATTATGTTGAAGATAGGAAGTGGAGAACACCACCATCAGTTTGCAGGTTTAGATCAAAAAGAAGTATATTTTTATCAAAAATGTAATTATGCAGAGGAACTCACTGTTGCAGATTTGTACAGAAGCCAGAAGTGTCAATGAGCTTAAGGTGAGATTCAAAAATCCAGGAATAATAATAGGTGTACTGGTGAACAAACTGTAGCTTCTAACCCCAAAAAACCCTCTGCTGAGCAGTGTGGGGCAATGACTGGGCACACTATGAAATCTCCTTCTATTTCACCTGCTTATCATGAGCTTTACCACCACTCTATCACAGAAATTATGGGGGAGGATCTCCTTTAATATAATTATGCTTGGGTTGTTGCATTTGGGGTTAGTGTGGAAAGCCCCACATTTGAATCCTCTCCTTGGCTTTCAACCCAGACCTTTTTTTTTCTTCCTGAAGAGTGCTGTGTATCTGCTGACCCATCCTCTTCCCTCAGTGCATCTGCATCATCGTGTTGGCTCATGTCTCAAGCCTGTGCAGAACCCTGAAGTCTCTGATCATCAGTGCCAGTGTTAAGCTCATTTTCTGACTCTCATCTTCACTGAGCTAACTGGCTCTCCTGGCACAGCAAATTCAGGAATCCAGGAGTGGGGAAGTAGGTGGGAGATGATCTTGTCTAGTGGTTAGCACACTCATTTGAAACACCTACTGCCAGTTCTGCCCCGTGTATACGCAGGAATAGATATAGTTTTCCTATAACACAGACTCATATAACATAAACATGAGAAATATTTATGTTGTATATTATTTCTTAAGTACATGTCTAACAAGAAGAGTAATAAACCTGAGGGACAGCAAGAGTGGGAAATTCTCTCTGAATATCTTGCAGACCTTTTCTGCATCAAAAGGAGATGGTTCGGCTTTGGATTCCCATTACAGACTATGTAAAATATCACTAAAACTAAAACAGGCCCTGAACAGCCACACCAAGAGGCAGAACTTCAGCCTTACTTCCTTCTCCCACACTGACCTGACTCTAACTTCAAAGGTCCCCCTAAAGTCAGAAGAAGGGAATCACTCACCTGGGGAGAGCCAAGTTTAAGGCTGCCACATGAATGGAGTTCATTGCCCAAAGACCTTGATGGTGTTCTAGAAGATTCTAGAAGGTAATATGTCTGCTAGCATGTCGTAGAGGTTCAGATTAAGACATATAAATGAAGGTGAATTCCTAAGAGGTGATCTCTAAGCTCCAGGTGTAGTTCATGTAGTTCTAGCTGGTGGAGTTAGCAAGGTCTTTACACTGATACAGCTGAGCAGATTTGGGTGTCTTAACCTGCAAACTTCCCCCTATCCTGGCTTCCTGTGATTGTGAGAATCTACATTTTTGAAGGGAATACATCTTTCTAACTTCAGATTTACAGTGAGATTCTCAAGTATCTAAATTTTGTTTTGTAGACCCTAAAAAATTACCAGTGGTGGCTCCTTTATAGATCTAATGCTCTCCTGTCCTCTCCATCTCTTTGCACCTCCCCTGTTTTAAGAAGGTGACAAGGTTACTTCCTTTTTTCTATAGGAGATGGCGAAGATAAATATAGCAAAGGTTTTTAAGCTTTCATATACTGTAGTTCACCACAAAATACTTTAAGTAGGTATATGCTAAGTAAACAAAGTATATAGCAGTTCTCATTTACAAAGATAAGAAAAAGATTTTTCAAAAAAATTTTTTATATATGTCCCAGAATTCCACTGCCCTATCTCCACACTTATTGTAAAAGTGTGAGAAAGAAGTATGTGTTTAAAGACTCCAGTATCTCTTATTTGGTTAATGTCCTATAAGTATTTAAATGAGTCATTTGATGGCTCTGCACTTCATGATTGGTTAAGCTATTTAACATACTTTATTGCTTCTGTGATTTATTGCCTGATGAGGACACTCAAGAAAGTCTGAGAACCTCTTTGGGGTTTATTGAGCTGCTACATATTTTATGCTGATTTCAAATAAATCAATGTCTATTATAGCATAAAAAATGGGAACATTGGAAAGAACATTGAAGAGAACTATTTCCGGAGCTTTGTGTTCTGCTTCATGCATAAAGCATGAGGGCTTCATTAACATGGAAGTATGTGCATGTGAACCTTTGGGTCCTTATTAATCATTTTGTGACTAATACATGGAGCTCAATGATTCCCATAAGCTTCCCTAAAAGAAACCATAACGTACACACTGTGTGAGATGGTTCCCCAAAGGAGCATGTAACTGTAATGTCTCAGACACTGCATGGAGGAATCTCTTGATAGATGCTCTGTTCAGCATGTCCTTCCCTGCCCTACTCATTGCTTTTCAAACAAGACCATCAAGAAATAAAGCAGAGTATCACCAGTCCTTGTTTTGTTCTGCTGCCACCTTGGCTGTTCACAGCCCTCAGGAGTTCTGTCATTGATTAAATGAGAGTAGGGCTGAATCAGAAAAAATCCCCAATTATATAAGTTTATTGATCCAGTGACATAAGTGCTCATATGGATGGAGTTGAGGTTTCAGGATGATCAAATCTCGACTCTCTTGGCAATTATCTGTGGGCTGTGAGGTCTTCTCTGTGCACCATCCTCAGACTGCAGAAAAACAAGACTCCTCAAATATCTAGTTTGTGCTAAATGAGAGTAGTGGGATAAACCAGAAGAGTGTTCCCCCAATATTTCCTGAGGTGGTCATTCCCAGTAGAGGACTAGAATGACAATATCATGGTAGTATTAAATGTTCTTTCAAGAAGTCTTTTGTGGTCTCTTCCAGCCTTGTGCCCTCTGCAAATTTAGTGTATCTACTCTCCACTTCATGGACTCACCTCTGTGGAAGCCTCCTGACAAGTTATATCTTCTGATTTTGGCAGATTCCTACCTACTCAATGGATATAATAATTTGGTCAGTTTTTCACCTGAACTAATTTCATCTCAACTGTGTCTTTATCTTGCTCATGAGAACGACGAGTGAAAAGGCATCAATTGTGAAACCCTTCAACTTTCCCTAAACAGAAAGACCTGTTTTCCTCTTTTGAAAAAATACTAGATTGGTTTATTCTTGGCGAATACTTACTGGCTGCTACTCATGTCCTTAGTATTTTCCAGGTGTAATAATTTGTTCACTTGTTCATTCCAGAATTTTTCTGGGACTAAAATATAAACTGACTGGCCTACGGTTCCTTGGCTTCTTTTCTTGCCTCTTTTTATAATGGACACTATTTCCAATTCCAGTTTTTCACCTTTCCGCCAAAGGCTTGTCAAAGATAATTGCTAACACTTGTAAGTTTGCTTTGCCCTGTTCTTCCAGGCTGTGTCTGTGCAAGCATTGTGCTGCAAAAGCAGTTGTAAGAAACACTCTCAGTGACCACACTCTGCTTGTTTGGTTTTTTTCCTCAGATTGGCTGTAGTTTTGTCCCAGAGACTTCATGCCTGTTAGCAGCTACCAATTAACACTCCCAAAGTGTGTCTTCCTGTTTAGTTTCATTCTGAGGTCTAAGCCTGTCTGGAAAGAAAAGCAGAGCATATTAAACGGATCTGATTAGGAGATCCTCTATACAAGTGCATTGCCCAGCCAAACTCAAGGGATGTGGAGCTGCACTCTCAGCACCCTAGACCAGAGTTCATCAGTCTCAACCAATCTGAGAGCAAATAAATCATTGAACTACTCATTGTTCATGATGTTGATCATTTTAGGCCTTTAAATGAAAACTTATTGAAAAAGGTGTTAAATGTATCCTTGTGTCAGTATCATCTGACAACAGTCCTTCCTCTGTTGGTAATAGGCCAGCTCTCCTTGGTTCTCTACTTACTGCTGATGAATCTGTGGAAGGATTTCTTCGTATGCTGTACGTTATTGGAACTTTAATCCTATTTTGTGTTTTGGCTTCTCTGAGTTTATTACCTCATGCATTTCTGCTCTTCCCATATACTCATCCTGGTAATCTGCCCCCTGTGTCCATTCCCACTTCTTGTGCTTGAGATTCCAAGGGCTCAAGCTTTAGCCAAGCAGCCTCCTGTGCCTCCTGTTGTTCCCCTGCACAGGTTAAGAGATAATATCAAAGCATAAATTTGGACACAATGACATCTTAAGATCTCCTGAGAGGACAGGTTGAGAGAGCTGTGGTTGATAGGCCTGGAGCAGGGAGACCTTATTGTGGCCTTGCATACTTAGAGTGGCTTTTTACAAAGTTGGGGACAAACATTTTATCAGGGCCTGTTGTGACAGGACAAAGGGTAATTGTTTTCAACTGAAGGAAGGTCGATTTAGATTAGGTGTAAGGAAGAAGTTTTTGACAACGAGGTTGAGGAAACACTGGTACAGTGTTGGAGTTGGTGGATGCCCCATCCCTGGAGACATTCAAGGTCAAGTTGGAAAGGTCTCAGAGCAACCTGACCTAGTGGAAGGCAAACCCCTCATGGCAGGGGCATTGGAGTAGATGACCTTTAAAGATACCTTCCAATCCAAAATATTCTATGATTCATGATTCTGTGATCTCTTCCAGCCCTTTATTTACATGATACGACATTTTTCTTTGTGATGCCATAGCAATAATTTATAAATATTGCTGGAACATTGCTCCTGGGAGAACAACAATCTATTCCAGTAAGACTTGCTTCCATGCACAAGGAAGGAAGAAGAACATGACCTTTGTCCACACCTGAAACCAAAGACTATCCAGGATTTTCAGGTCATTTAGGAAGAAGGTAGGATGGCACATACAGCCACAAAGCTGTGTTTGCAGAACAGCACTTCATAGCAGGTCATGAATAGACATGAGTGAAATTTAGCAACTGGTCTGGCTGAGGATTAAAATTTCTATGAGTCAACAGACTGGCTTTTAACCAGAGGCAGTCATGTCTAGCATCCTGCAGGATTTGAAAACCTACTGTAGCCTTGTAAGTATCCAAAATGTTATGCAAAAGCAGAGACTTTTTTTGGTGGTGCTCTGTGTGTTTGGTTTCTTCTCCTTTCTTTTTCTTTTTTTTTTTTGCACAGAAGTTGTTCTGAGGACACAAAGTTCTCATCCAGAATCAGAAGTCATGGCTTGTGTTACAAGAGTACAGGAGAACTGGCAAGAAACATAGAGCCCATGAGAACAAACTAGCAGCACAATGGATTTGTAATATTTAATCAAATTCTTGATGATCACAAATCTTGCAACACATTCCAAAACTACTAAAAATGCTATACAGAAACCAGCTGAGCCAATATTTAAAGCCTTTTTAATTTAACAGAACCCATTTTTTATAGTATCCAGGATATGTTTCTGGCTTTCCTACTTGTCACATGATCTCCTGTCCAGATGTGCTGGTGTATATCTAGTAGTGGACCAGCCAAACCACAGCTCTTTCCTCCTCCTTGTAGCATGTTACTGTAATTCAACCATACTTCTCCCAGCTACAGAAGCACTACATTAATATGTGGTATAACAACAAAAACACAGGAGGGGATAAAGCTAACCATAACTTTAACTACGTATCTAAAAATAATAATAATAACGGAGTGACCCTATTCAAAGAGGTTAATTTGTGTGCAGGCTATAAAATCCAAATATGCAGTTGTTTTGCAAATTTCCCATTTTTCTCACCTGCAACAGAAAATTTCTGCTGAGGAGAAGATTTCCTGCAGTTTTCTACAGGAAATTATCCTCCCCTTTTGTTTAAATCCCACAGATTGTACCATGTGCTCATGAGCAGCCAGCTCAGGTCTCCTACATTTTTGCTGCCTTTTTTTCCCTCAGTGGTGTCTGCCACACAGAACAGAAGGAGAAGGGAATTCCAGGCTTGTGGGTTAATTATTAACACGGTTAAGCCTGGCAGCATGCTCAGAATTAGAAAGGAAAAGCCTGAGGGCTGATTCTTCCCTCCCGTTCACAGGATAACCCCACTGGGCTGACTTCGACCTCCCAAGGCAAGGGCCATATCCACACTCCCCCGTGGAAAGTTAGTGGGATTCTTATGAATGGCTCCATTAGGAGCTGGGTGGGCTGGATTCCAAAGAAATCAGTGGAGTTGCTTCTGATTTACACGGGGATAAGCATGTGGGTGTATTAAACCCGTAATCCTCGTCCCCACCGCAGCCAGGAACTCAGCAGCTGGGTCGTGCAAAGAGCCACAGGGAACCCTCCGGTGTCACAAAGCACCAAGGGCCCCATCCATGTCGAAGAGCCTTGAAGGTGCTGATTCAGGGGCATACCAAGCATCTTAGGAGATGGTGAAAAGTGGGCTAAGCCAACTCAGTCCTAACCAGTGATTTCAGCTCGTGTGCCTGTGCTATTTTCACCACTCCAGGATCCAAGGACTTCATCTTTTAGATCATTACTCTGCCTTTGGAAGGTGGAGTGATGTAAATTTAAAGAAAATGAGGTCCAGGCTCTTCCTGCCTTGTGTGGCACGCGCAGCTTAGGTGGCAAATGAGTCTAAAAGAACCAGACACTGCCTGCAGCCAGCACAGAAAGGAGGCCACCAAGATCTCACTGCCTTCTGAAGGTGACCTAGAGCTACTACTCTAATTTTTGTCCCTTAATTTAGATGGCCTGTCTCCAGCCCAGGAACACAATGGGTGTACTCTAAGGATAGTGAAGCATTTCTGGAGGAAGAGTTAAGTACCTGATTCCTGCTGAAAACTGAGAAAATGATGAGTCAAACCCATCTGTGTGACATGTTAAAGCCCAGTGATCATTTCTTCATTTTTGCAGAACTGCCTGCCTATTATCAGGCTCTGTCATGGAGATGTCCTCAGCATACTGGGAGGCTGAACAGAGCTCCCTGATGTCACCCTCACCAGTGACCTGTCCTTGCATGATCACAAAAGACAACCCACCACTGCTGGGCCCAGAATTAACCCCATGGTACAAAAACTCCCTTTCTTGAGCCTGAGTCAGTCTAGCACCTCAGTGGCTTTGGTGACCTTTCCATTCCAGGTCTTACTTCTGAAGCTGTCCTGACATTCATTTGAGCTGCTGCCTACTGGGCCAAAGAGCAGTAACATTGGAAAAGCTTTGGGTGTCTGTTTCCCCACTAATACAAATGACACTTTATCACCAAAATAGAAGATAAAGCTCTCAAACCAGGGACCAAAGCGTTTCTAAGCTCCATATATCCCAGAAATATACATCAATTCCCACACAGCATCTGCCTGCTTCATTTAATCCTCTCCTCTCCTCTCCTCTCCTCTCCTCTTACCATTACCTCTTCATCTTTCCTGACTGACCTCCATCTGATACCTTAGCTCTTGATTGCCAATAAGTTCCTGCCTGAGTACTGATAAGAGTATTTATTTCTCTGTTTTCCTGTTAGGAGGACTGTTCTTAACAGGGATGTTTTCTAAAGGAGAAAAGAAGAAAATAAGACAACAACTAGATAAAACAACAACTAGGTTTTTTTTTTTGTTTGGGGTTTGTTTGTTTCTTTTTGTGAAGTGACTGACATTTAGACACCTCCTGGTTCCCATTTATTCCCTTAGTAAAACTATTTTTAAGAGTCTTTCACTCACTACACAGTATTAAACTTCAAGAAGGAAGGGGATTGATTGTTTTTATTATTTCATCATTGTTTTCTAGCGTGGCCAGGCAGTTAGTGCTGACAGGATGTGTGTGTAAATATACAGTATAATCACATTACAAATCACTGCCAAGCAGAGCAAACACAGACTAAAGGATGTCTGCAATCAGAAGAGGGATTGCAGAGTGGGTTCCTGCAGTCCCAGAATCAAAGCGAAGGTATTTTCAACTTTAATTTACAATAACTTTTATAGAAAGGTGACACCTTTAAGGTCAATGTATTTGTATCCCTGCCATTGTGCTGGCACAGTTATCCTTATCTAGCTGGTAAATTTATAGAATCACAGAATATGCTGAGCTGGAAGGGACCCATCAGGATCATTGAGTGCAATTCCTCATCCCACAACAGACACCTCAAGAGTCACACCCTGTGCCTGAGAGCGATGTCCAAACACATCACGAACTCTGCCAGGCTGGTGCTGTGACACTTCCCTGGGGAGCCTGTTCCAGTGCCCAGCCATCCTCTGGGTGAAGAACCTTTTTCTAATATCCAACTTTAACCTCCTCTGACTCAGCTCCAGCCATTTCCTTGAGTCCTGTGGTTGGTCACCAGAATGAAGAGATTAGTGCCTGTCCGTCTGCTGCCTCTTGTGAGGATGTTGAAGGCCTCAGTGAGGTCTTCCTCAGTGTCCTCTTCTCCAGGCTGAACAGACCAGGTGACCTCAGCTGCTCCTCATATGGCTTCCCCTCCAGAGCTTTCACCATCCTTGTGGCCTCCTTTGGATGTTTAAACTGCATTGATAAAGAAACCTTTATTGTTGCATAAATTACAGATCAAACATTACCCTGGGAATGTAAACAGAGGCAAATTCTACCTTGTGCCTTGCCAAATCAGAATTTAAATTCCTAAATCAGAGTCATGAAGTTGATGCCTTCCGTGTAGGTGAATCATAGAATGGTTTGGATTGGAAAGGACCTTAAAGATCATCTTGTTCCAACCCTCTGCCATGGGCAGGGACACCTTCCACTAGACCAGGATGTTTAGATTCCCATCCAGCCTAGCCTTGAATACTCCCAGAGAAACTCTGGAGTTATCTGGATAAGGCCATGATGCTTGTACCTGGCGTCATGAGGGAACACTGAGGTCTCCCAGCAATTCATCCTGGTTTCCTCTTGGTTTCGCCCACTTCAGCAAACATGAGATAAAGCATCAGACGTTGCCAGTAAATGATTGTTATTTGCACAAGGAAAAACCCTGCAATGCACTGTACCAACTCCATTGTTTGCTCAGCTCTAGATGGCAGAGAGTTAGACTAAAACAAATATGCACACCCTAAAAGCACATCAATATCTGTCTTGTTATCACATTTATATGCTTTTGAAGAAAGTTTATAGTGCAAAAAGACATTTTCCACCTTTCTTCTCAGACAGAATGGATTTTTTAAATTACAGGAGTCAGAGGGTTATTCATGAATATTTAATGATTTAAACAGAATTTGAACTCACTGTAAGTTCTTGCCTCAGTTCTCAGTGCTAAAAGCAGTCTTGTCTCTGTGCCTAGCCATCCTATTCTAGATTTCTTCACATGGAACCATGATGCCAGTAATCAGTATGCAATTCCCATGGAAGCACATGTCTCTGCTCTAGGTAGGCTTCCTGAAGCCTGTTTCAACATCTCAGTTCATCTGAACCATCTGTATTCCCAGGTGGTTCATGTGAAAGGCAGCTGAAATGGAGATATCAGCAGTTCAGATGAGCAGAGCACATCTGGTTTTAGGTGCCAGTGAAGGAATTTGTCATTGAGAGCAAAGGCCATGATAAAAGACCTCTCTTGCTACTACATAACGAGTACTTTGTAGAAATAGCTAAAAATGTGGTTCTTTCCCCAGAGAAGTCCAAAATAGGGTGTCCACCATGAATGTGCATTATGGGCAGTGTACAGGGGAAAAGGGACAGTGGGTAATAACTTTTGAGACCCTGAATGTGTCTTTTATTCATAATTTGTGAAGAGACTGGAATTAAGGCTATTTTTGCATGACTGGGGTAAGGGAAGGCAGCCTTTCCTGAGGTTTTAGGAGGTCTTTGGCTTGAAGGGTGTCTTGATACAGCAGAGCTGGGAAGAAAAAAGCAGAGAGGCAGCCCGGGAAACAGCATCAGTGAAAGCCTGGATGTTGCTGTCATCTGCAGCTGCTCTGGTGAGATGAGATTACTTCAGAGAGAAAGCCAGAGACCTTCCTGTAGAAGCTGAAGATGATTTCTTCAGCTGGGATTTTTATTATGATACCATTTGCTCACAAATCTAGACATTTTATAAAGCATTTTATAAATTTGATCTAACAAAGTTACCTCTCCTAAACACAGAGATAAACTCTCAGTGTGTTCCCTTTTCCCTTCTCATCCACATCCTCATCTCACTCTCTGCTCCAGCTCCACCCCAGCAGATCTCATTGGATGATGCTCAAATCACAGCATCTTTCTGACACAGGGCCACAGATAGCGATGCCTTCTCCAGGCAAAGCAGGCCCCTGTAAACCATGGTGCTTTTGTTAACATTATTTTCACTTCCTAAATCCTCTTAGTTTGTAAAAGGGAAGATGGACTCTAAAGGTATTTCAAAGACAGAAGTCCTTCAGAAGTATTTCCTTATGCAGCATGAAGGATAGATCCAGCGAGGGTATGAATGCATTTCGAAGGGATTGAAGCAAGGAAGTTATGTAAGGCAGGGAAAAGGATACCCCCCACAGGCTCCCTGGCTATTCTCTGAAATTGCCAGAGACTGCAATCAAAAGAAGACATCTTAGTACATGGTTTGAGAATAATTTATAAAACTTGACTTATTCCTTTTAATTTCTTTTTTCCCTATAGCTCAAACTATTTATGTGTTGTGATAAATGATCAACCAATGTCTCAAAGTGACCTGCAAAATTACACAGGCTGGACTGGCCAGGCTTTCTGAATTGCTGAGTCTGCTTTGTTTGGGCACATGGTTCAGACCCAGAAATGAGAAAAACAAGACCAAGATCCCAGACCTGCCACGGTTTTGACTTCTGCAACCCTTTGCTCTCTGCAAGTTCTAAGACATGGGGGAATTGTGGCTGCCGGCAGCTGATGCTCTGTTTTACCAATCCAACACAGTAACCAGCAGCCCTTGCCAGTTTGTTTTTTGGTTTATTGAAATCCTATCTGCCCAAACCTCTGAAAGATGTTTTCAAAGGATTTTAAGAAAGGCCTTCCGCATGGGAGTAATTTCTTATTTTGTGGGCATCATCACATACAGAGGTATTTTCTTGATTAAGTGTAAGTTTTATTAAGCTCTCTCACTAAATGATATTCCTTCTTCTTCCCCACATTTCTTTTGCACTATGATCTCACTTTAGATTACTAATGCAGCCAGATGCATCCTGGATAATTTGGCTTTGTGCAAAGTGTCATTTCCCTGTGATCTCTCTGTTGATACAGTTGTTGCTACAGTTCAACATTATCCAATGATTAAACCAGCCCCAAATCACATCTCTGCATTTGTGAAGGACAATTCTGCCATGAAGCGTCATCATGTACAAGAATGTCTCCATTGTACTTGGTATATGCTGCTCTGATTTTGATGGCATTCCCAGTTCCCTTCAGGCATGCCCTCGTGATGCTGGCCAAACCTGGCTGGAAAAATCCTCCCTGGCACAAGCATGGTTTGAGGAACTCAGTCCCACTGACTGTTAAGGGTATCAGAGCTTTACTGATACGTTGACAGATGGTCTAAGTGAAGAGGAATTTTTACAAAGTGAAATGGAGTTGTAACTTTGTTGCCCCGCCGTGCTGCCCAGGAAGAAAGACCTCTGGGGAGGGCAAAATCACCACCTCGGAGGTGTTCTCCTCCTCCTCCTCCAGCAGGCTCGAGGCAGTGGCTTAAAAGGAGAGGTGGGCAATGATTGCTTTCTTCCAAAGTAAAAGAGTTTAATAACATGAAAATAACAAACAAAAAGCACTTGGGGTGAGCATTGGCACCAGCACTCACCCCAGGGGTAGAGAAGCAAAAGAGCACATGGGTCTGGAAACAGTGGTTTTTGTCAGGTTAGATGGGTGGGATTACATGGGGCATTGTCCAGTGAGGAAACAGATAAGGAAGACCTACAGGTCAGGAGTCCAATAGGTCAGATGGAAGGGGTTGTGGGCAGGCTGAGCCACCCACGACCTGGGGAACATGGGAAACTTTGGCCACATGCTCATATTTGGAGCCTTAGATGTAAGAGAAACCTCTGCTTTTAGGGGGCACATTGCTACATGGAGTTGTCATAATGCTATGATTAAAAAAGAAAACATAGTGAGAGGGGAAGGGAAAAGTTGAGGAAGTGTTAATATCATGGTGTGGCATGGAGTTCCAGTAGGAATCAGAGATTCATGCTGTTGCATACAGGTGGACCACAAGCATGCCATCAGTTCTGACTCACATCTGCAGTGATCCATGGCTTATGCCAGAGTTTTTACCACTTGTGGTGAACAGAACAGTTGATACCACAGTGAAGCGACTGCACAGTTTTTAAATGGCTCTTTCTTCCCTCCTCACTGTACATCACAGATTTGTCTGCAGCAAAAACACATGTTCTTTTAATTGAGTTCAAAGTGGGAAAGGAAGCAGCAAAGGTTTAAATTACAAGTGGAAAGAGAAGAGTTTGCAAAGTGAGGGCATTTCTGTGAACTGCTTTCCCAAATACCCCACTCCCTCAAAAAATGTTTAAGTTTTTCTTGCCCCAGACTCAGCAAAGTTCAGCCTTTCCTAATTTAATCCCTTAAACTCTGGTAAACTACAAACTCCAGCATGCTCACAGCTTTCTGTAGATGGTTATCACATCTCCCTCAGCCCTTGTTTTGCCAAGCTGCATACACGACATTCTTTTAATCCTTGTAAAATCAAGGCAAACCAAGCTATCAGTTTTGAATGTACATAGAAATGCATCTTCTTCCAAATCTATCAGTGACCCACAACCATTTATTAGCTGCCTCAGCCATCTACATAAATCCAGTAGAGGGAGGCATTACACAGATGTGGTTCTACAGCTGAGAAACTATCTCCAGATATTTGGGGTCAATAAAATACAGCAAGGTCACAAACAACCAAAGCTCTGTCTGCTTTAGTGGCCAGGTCGATGTGGAAGAGAGGAGGTCTGTAAAGGAAGGGGAAACATGCTTCCTGGGATGGCAAAAATTAATCTCCCAGTGCTTGAGGTGTTTGAGAGAGAGAGGTGAAATTACCCTGAAGGAAGGGCACGAGGGGAAAAATAATCTTTGATTTAGATGTTCCAGAAAATACTTGGAATAAAGCTTTTCCACTAAATCCATGCATGAAATCCACAGTGTCTCATGTTGATTAAGCAACTGTATCATATGAGATGCAACCCATGTAAATCCACACCTTATTTTCTCATCCATTCAGCAGAGGCCTTAAAAAAATATAAAACATAGCCTTGTTATGTATTTTGCCTGTTCTTATTTCTATTCTACCAGTTTAGTTACAGCTGTGGTAGCAGGAAAAGTTGTTATAACGCAGGACACTCACTCTGCAACTCGTATGCTCCCACTGAGAGCCCACAGAATCAAGTTCTCATTATGAACTCTATTTTCACCTCCCACATTGTGAGCACTAAAATAGGGGGAAAAAAAAGGCTTCTGGCCTGTAAAAATATAGAATTTCTTCCTTAGGAGAAATGAATTGAAAATTAATTTTCAAGGAAGCAACACTTTCTATCAGCAGTACTGTTGTTTCTTATTATTGGTTTGAATGGCTTTAACACCTGGAACCCTCATCTGTGCTGAGGAGTGTGCATTGCTGCTTGCTGCAGGCTAATCCAGGGGAAAAAAATCCCTCTCTAAATCAGCAAAGGAAAAGAGCATGGTTTGCTCCCATTTTACAGAGGGAGACCTGGTAAAAGAAGATGTAAAGGCTCTTGTCCACGTTTATTCTGCCAGCAATGCAACCCAGATCTCTTGAGTTTGGGTCCAATACTTTAACCACAAAACCCTCCTCTCTCCGGTTTCAGTGTTTAATTAATGATGATGATGTCTGCAGCTTCCTCTTATCAAGCCATCCTTTCATCAATGATGGTATTGTGGTTATTTCTCTGCCATGTGTGTGGCTGTGTTCCAGTTATTTTACCAGCTCCTGAAACCATGTTCACAAGTGTAGAATTTCCTAATCTTTCCCAAGTCCCTTCTTGAATGTGAAGCTGAGCTCTGCTTTCAGTGCACACCAATTTTATGCTACTGATGAAAGTAAAGCAGTGATGGTAAAACCTCCTGGGATACATGGATTAGCTGAGGTTTCCAATACCATTTGTGCTGCCACCTGAGATGTGAGGTATGGTTCTTTCTTCCTACCACCAGTTAAGCACCTTAAATGGGTTTACCAAGGAATTTGAACATCATTAAAATGGCCTGTGAATATCATTAAAATGGTTGAATTGGGAAACAAATGTCACTTGTTCCTGGAGGATTTTCAGATGTGGGGGGCTTCAGGTTTTGTGCCCTATTATGGCAATTCCCCTCATTCTGTGATTCCATAATATTTGTCCTTCTCCTTTGTGAGCATCAAGGGAAGAGCTTTGAAGGGTTTATTTGCCACCTGTACCACTTTCCTCTTGTTAAAACAGGACTAGGGTCATGATGACACAGACCTGACTCAGGACCAGTTGTAGACCCTTCCATCAGCTCTGCATCAAACTGAATGAGCTATGCAGAATGTCAGCAACATTACTTTTACTGTTCTTGCTTGGAGGTTATTAAAAGATACAACATTATCATAAGTGGCTTTGTTTCATTGTCCATATTATCTTATTTTAGTTGACCTTTTCATGGATAAATCTGCTGTCTGGGGATCTGGTAAGAACATGTCTCTGTCAGGAAGCTGGATTAGAGGGTTTCTGTAAATCCCTTCCAACTAAAATATTCTATTCTATTCTATTCTAATTCTATTCTATTCTATTCTATTCTATTCTATTCTATTCTATTCTATTCTATTCTATTCTATTCTATTCTATTCTATTCTATTCTATTCTATTCTATCCTATCATTTCTTGGTGGAATTAAAAATTAAATGATCAAGTGTCATTCCCACTTACAATGTGTGTTTATAGGAATGCTTTAGCTTGTAGCTGACATTAACATCGCCTGCATCACCAAGATGTTATTCTCCATGTTCTGTCATCAAAAAGAAGTAGAAGAGGATTTAAAATTATTGAGTGTGATGCCTTAAATGGCTACCTAGAAACAGAGACTAGACAGGAATAAAGGAATCAAGGAGGGATTGATTGGAAAGGCCTTCAGAGGTACACTCTGGCCTCCAGAGGCTCCTGCCTCAGTGCATCCCAACATGGACAAGGACAGCTCCCGAGATCTTCCCACTTGGATCTCAGCATCAATTCCCCAAGCAGAACCCAGGCAAGGATGGAATTTGCCCAAGCTTGCCCCCCTGTCCCCAAGATTGTGGTTTGCAGTTGTTGGGCCTAGGAGGGTCTGGGTGTCCTTGGAGAGCTGGAGAGGCTTTGTTGTGTGTGTGTGAGCATGAGAGAACAGCACTGAATGAGCTACAGGAAACTTCAGAGTTACACTAACAGTACAGGATTGGAAAAATATAAAAGTTAAAACCTAAGGCATCAAGTGGAGTCTCCATAGCTGCTGTTTGAATAAATAAAACAGGCCAGGACTTGAGCCCAGTGGAAGATTCCACAATGGCACTGTTCACCTCACCTCCAGAGCAGGGTGGCCACATCCAAACTGTCTGTTGGGAGACATCCTTCATGCACACAAAGAACCAGACCTAAATACTCCTTGGCCTGATGCTAGGTGGCCTGGACATAAGTAATTCTGCGTTATACACTAACAATTTATTAGTCTGAAAAGTCATATGCCAGGGCTTGTGCCTATTCCCTGGCTCTTTCCATTTACTTTAAATCAACCACAACCTAGGAGGACCTGTTTTATTGTCCATTGATGGTTAGTTTGGGCAGTTAACTCAGATGGAACCATATGGACCATCAGTGGATTGCTGCCCTCATGCCTGGCTTACAGGTAAAGTGGAAGCAGCAAAATGTGTGATACCAACAATAGACCAAGGTAGAGAGAAGAAAGGGGGCAAGTTACATCCTGTGGAGACATTTGTCCTCTGGAGATGTTTGAATCCATTCTGAGGTCTCCTGGCCAAGACAGTGGGAAATGCAGTGTTTTCTTTATCAACTCACCATTAGTTTTTTTCCCGAATTAATTCCATTTAATTATTGGATTCCACATTTACGAATGGGAAATTCTGGCTAAGGTACTTGTGGGAAATGCTTGGTTTTGCAAGGTTTCTGGGCTATTTTTTCTGAGCAATTTTGTGTTGTAATTTTAAGAATAAAATTTAGGTACTGAGTCTGGCCTTCTATACTGCCAGCAACACCTGGCAGGCTGGTTACAGAAAATCTCATCTGTCATCAGTAAAAAGTCAATCCTGCAGTCCATGCTGGGGCAGAATTCCCACCCTATAAAACCCTCAGGAAAAAGGAAGACTGAACTGGAGTCTTATTTTGTTCAGGTTCATCTCTTATTATGTTTTGATTTTCATCCCTTTTGACAGAAAATAAAATTTGCTGTGGTTGACCATTTGAGCATCAGCCTTTGTCTAGGACTGAGACTGGCACACACCCAATGTTTCAATCAAACCCAGAAGACTAAAGGAGTGGGAGAGAAAGAGCAATCCTTGTAAAGACTCTGTCATCTAATTTTGCAATGTTCCAGAGAAGGAAAAAGTTACTTACAGACCCCCGTGGTTATTAGCCTATACCTTGAAGCATGAAATTTTATTACCTTTCTCCAGTAACTGGTCATCAAATAATCCTACTGTTTTTTAACTCCTCTTCTACAGGACGAATCCATCAGTCTTGCTTTGTTCTTCATACATTTTTTTGCACTTTCATTTGCATCTGTTAAGACTCCTTTAGCCTAATGCACTCCTGCTTAGCAATGCCCATAACACTCAGATGTGCATTAATTGATCTTTGGACATGCTTTCCTTCCCTATCTGCTTCACTGATTTGTTCCGTTCAATTTCATCCAACACATCTCGCATCAAATTGTGCTGTAATTTCCTCTGCTGAAGTTCAGCATCCTTTGTGTTTAACTCCTGGGTCTCTCCATAGTTCTAATTACAAACCTGGAGGATTTAGTTGGAATTTTAATGGCAATATAATAGTAAGCCTAGAGCCAAAACAAGTACTCCATATTTTGGAATTGCCATGAACTGAGAGGCAGACCAGGCTTTAAACACAAATGTGCAAAAAACATTTAAGGGGGCTTAACTTAAATTCCTTCTTTTCTCCTTGACCAACTCATTTTATTAGGGAAAGTTTAATTTGTTAAATTGAAATGCTCAGACATTTTAAAGAGAAAATACTCCAAAAATGTATCATGTATTTCATGCCAAAATGTTATTCCAGAGTTTGCCACCTATTTGTGTTTCAGTAGAAATACTTGCCTCCCACTACTTGGCACTGGCTCTAAACTCTTTTTCTCAAAGGAGGTGCTGAAAAAGCATCTGAGTATTAATTTGTCTTTTGTGGGAGGTTTTAGTGTTGTTATAATTCACTACAAATCAGGCTTTAAATGGGAAAATTCATAAGCCGCTCTCACTGTGTAAGTCTGTGAAAATAAAAGCTTAAACCAAATGTTATCTCAATGTGTTGTATTTAAATTGCCTCTAGCAGACTTAGTGGCCTGGTTTTGCCAGTGTCTGACCTGCTCTTCCAAATAGTGAAGGGAAGTGTGGTGGGCACCTCCTCCTGCATTGATTAATGTGATTCAAAGCTCCATTTGTCAAATTAGGCTGCTTTAAGTCCCACTTTAGAATTTGTTGTACAGACTTTTCTCTAAGCATCTCATATCTTTGCAAGCCTTACTGGTAACTTACCCAGTGCACAATCTGAGTTTAAGATCTTAAGCACCAAGACATCATTTGTTCTGATAAAAAATATGTGTGTTTCCATACGTACAGTTCTGAGTGTACGTATGGAAAACCCCAGCAAGAGACTTAGTAACACACTATATTTACTTGACATTTTTAATCCTGAGGTATTTCTCTGAGTCTGGTACACCAACCATGTGTAGGTAATTATCAGTAATCATCACTAATTGTTTTTACAATTCTTTTTCCATTTTGGCATCGACTTTGAAGCAGCAGCTTAACATGAGCTCATCTAAATGTAGACCTTGTGAAGACAACATTTCTGAATAGGAGCTGTATAGGGAGTCCAATGGGACAAAGCTTTCCAAGTTGGAGTGTGGCCAGGACACCAAAGTCATTGCTAGAAGTCATGGGATCTTTAATGCCCACAAAGTGGTCAGGACCTCCACTGAGTTTTATGAGCGTAATGTCTCACCCGAAGAACAACTTCTCCAGCAGCACAGTACCCCATTGTGCTGCCCTGGGCTCGTTCATGTGCGAGGAGAAGAGTCCCATTCACTGAACCCCTCATGCCAGCGCGTCCGGCTGACCAGACCGTCTTAGTGTGTCTTCCAGCCCAGCAGACCACCTGTCTTGGCTCACCACATGTGGCTGGGTGCCAGTGGGAGATGGCAAAGCTCTCAGCTTTCTCAGATAAAGACATTTTTGGGCGCTCATGGCATTTGTCCATCCCTACTGCATTTTGTTCATACCTTCGTGCTTCATCTCAACGGTTTGCAAAGTAGAGGGGAATCCAAATGAGGGCTGGAATGCTCTTCCTTTGGGTCTACAGGAGCCAGGGTTGGTGGCCCAGCGCTCCTGGCGGTCCAGTGATAATAGGCTACTGAGAAAACTCACTGAATCCAACATGTCCTAACACTGCCCAGGCCAAACTGCCTTTTACCACATGGGGCCATACTTCAGGGGATTTAAATACACTTGAAAAGCTGTTGAAATTGCAACTGCCTTCCCACCTTTTCTGGTAATACAAATCCATCTCTTTCTGTCAGTGTGTGGACCCTGCTGTGAGTTTAGCCACGCAATGCTGAACAGGCACAATTTCCATAGGACAAGGACACCGTGCAGCCCAGCATAGGTTAAAACGTGGGATTTTTCAGTTTCCTTTGCTATTTAGAGTTAACTGCAGGACCCTGCTGATGCCTTAGGTTTTGACTTTTATATTTTTCCAATCCTGTACTGTTAGTGTAACTCTGAAGTTTCCTGTAGCTCGTTCAGTGCTGTTCTCTCATGCTCACACACACACAACAAAGCCTCTCCAGCTCTCCAAGGACACCCAGACCCTCCTAGGCCCAACAACTGCAAACCACAATCTTGGGGAGAGGGGGGCAAGCTTGGGCAAATTCCATCCTTGCCTGGGTTCTGCTTGGGGAATTGATGCTGATATCCAAGTGGGAAGAACCCATGAGCTGTCATTGTCCATGTTGGGATGCACTGAGGCAGGAGCCTCTGGAGGCCAGAGTGTACCTCTGAAGGCCTTTCCAATAAATATCTCCTCTATTCCTTTATTCCTGTCTAGTCTCTATTCCTAGGTAGCCATTTAAGGCATCACTGCTGCCCGATCCTGTGGCTTTTGAGCATTTCTTCGGCTTCATCCAACAGCCTTACAGCAGCTCTGTACAGAAAAGAGGAAGACAAACTGAAATCTTTAGGTATGTCCTGAATCTGTAGAGTTGTTTTAGGATGCCAAAGCAACTGCAATAATTATGGGCTCAAATTCACCACAGACAGTTCAACTCACTGCTCATGTAGCTTATCTATGCACACCATCAGTCGGTGGGACAAAGAGTGAAGGCTGGCCCATCGTTTTCTCCAAAAGGTGAAAGATTACCTCATTATTTAAGTTAAAACAGCTTTTAAAGCTCCTCTTGGGGATTACACAAAGGCTAGAGGCCTGTGTACATAACTGAGTTTTCACTGACACCCAGCCACAGACAGGTCCTGGGAGTATGAATATCTGAGTATCTATGGCTAAGAATATAAGGAAGAAAGGTGTGGACAGTAGAAGAAGTACAAAAACAAGCAGATTGGAAGCTAGCATGGTCTGAAATTGGATTTTAGATATCTAAATCCTACTGGGGTTGGGATTTAAACTGACCCAATCCTACTCAAAGAACATAAACGCCATAAAACAGGGATGGATCTGGCACAGCAGGCATTGCTTCTTGATAAGGTCTAGAAATCACAGAGAATCATCTGAACATGAGTTAACCATGATACAACAAAAAGAATAGACTCAGAGCCTGGATTTAAATAAGAAAATTGTGAGTAAGGATAGAAATTGTACTTACTGTGGTTCAAGACATGACAGAAATCTTGCAGGTTGCCTTGGATTTTTGTGTCTGGATCTGGTCTCCAGCCTTCCACAGTGAAATAGAATTTCAAGAAAGAATCATGTGTCACATGTGATAAGCTTTTAAGACCTGTGACAGAACTTCTTCACTGGAAAATCAAAACATTTGGGTAGTTTTTTTCAAAGAAAATCCTTAGCTCAAATACAGGTCTGAATTAAAAGGACTACCGAAAACTCAAGGTGCACTATAGGCTGCAGAGAGAATTGCAGATTTCCGTGCCTCCAAAGTCCATGGAAAAGGGAAGGCTTGAGTTTCCCTCTCTCAGATGCCCATACAGAAGTCATGCACCACTATGAAAAAAAGAACTCTTAGTGTGAAAAAGGGTGTATTCCTTGTGCACATTTTCAGTGGTATAAAAACAGGGCCACAATTACATTTTTACATCAACTGAACATCCATGCTGCATGCTATTCATTTATTCAGAATGAATAAATGTTATTAATTTATTTGGAAAGAAATCCTGATAGTTTGTGGGAAGGAGGAAGAGAGGATAGAGAGAAGAAGGAAGGGAAGGAGGGAAGTAAAATATTGCTAATTTTAATTTTTGCTATGGTTTGTTAATTTTGGCATGTGGGAGGTGGAATAGCTCCTGGCTTTTCTTTTATTGTGATTATACTTTTTAATGTTGGCAAACACACCTGGAGCTGACAATAGGCATTTTTCAGTAGCACACTGTTATGAATAAAACTAAAAATAAAATAATGAAGCTAAACAGAAAACTGAGTGTGTGGTTATCTTAAAGTGACACCCTAAGGCCTTACTGTTGTACTCTCAAACAGCATAAGCCTGTCACCCTGGCAACAAACAGATAAAAGAACAAAGATATATATTTACCTCTTGGAAGGGGTAAATATATATCTTTGTAGGGCTAGGGAAACCATTTGTAGGGCTAATTCCTGTGGTCTTTCTGCAGGTAGAAGTCCTGAGCAGTTTTATCTGAGTAAGATCTAAGTAAAGTTTGGCCAGCCATTATATCCTGGTTCTGTTCTTTCTTCTACCACTTAAAAACAAGTCAAAATAAATGCCTGTGGAATTATGACTGCCTGAAATAATGTACAGGAAGTAAGAGTGTAAAATAAGGAATCCTTTTGGGTGATAAATATGTTCTTGAATGGTATACATCAACTAGATTCTGACATATGCTACATGTTCAGAGATACAACACTGAGGCTACTGTTTTTAATTTCATAAACTTATGTCTTTATAAGAAGTATTTGTATAATAGTTGTCTATACTTTTATTCATATATTTATGAACACAGTAACATACACAAGCATGCACATTAATAAAATGTTGTTCCTCAGAGGCTTAGGCGTCTTTGCTTAGGGATTTTCAAAGGCAAAAAATTCTGAGTGTTTAACCCATAGACAGATTCGAAAGCAATTTCAAAGACCACATTGTTTTTTACACTGGTTTGTTAAAATCTATGGGTCTCAGTTGGTTATTTCATGGTTGTAACTCAAAAACCAAGACAAAACTGAGTGCATGTGCTCATTGATTTGGAAGCTGTCCCAGACTTGATGAGTATAAAAGATGAAAGACACTTTTCTTCTTGCTTTCTCTCAGATTACCTTTTCTACAAAAATTCCAGGTTCACTCATAAGTCCCAGAGATGTGAGGGCACCTCAGCTCAGCAGACCCACATTGCATGGGCTGTGGCAGTGTGGAAGAGGTGAGAGTTTTCTCAGAGGTGAGATTTCTGAATCTTTGGTTAGAAGTTACAACTGTGGGAATGGTGGACAAATGCAAACTACCAAATGCTGATGCTATGTCAGATGTCTTTTCCCAATGTGCAGGCTGTCACAATTTCATGGTTTCAGGCATTGCCTCAGCAAATAATTCAGGATATGAAGAAAGGAGTTGGAGTGACATTGGAGATGGAAGCCAGTGTTCTACTGGAAGACTCTCATATACTTAGCCTTCTAAGTTTGGGAAGGTCTTATATAAGACAGAAAATGTGCCTGAATACACATTGTTAAAGATAAATTTGAAAGTTATTTAAGCCATGTTCAAACCAAAAATATTTAATATGTGGTTTATTTCCTTAAAATGGATTTTATTTCACTAGAGGTGAGTAACAGCAGTGGTTAGGCTTCTGTGAAGACAATAAATTTCAGAATTTTTGGGCTCCTGAGATGTGGGCACTCATATTTTCCTTTATTTATTGCTTTTCCCTAGGAAATTAATCCTAAAGAAAGAGTCTCTGATTCTGAGGAATATCCTGAAGAGCTCTATCTTCAAATTCATTATTAGCAGGTGGCATCTGGCTCAAGACCACAGGAGAATAATTTAGCAGGTGGTCTTGTGAGGTGACTCATATCACTTCTGCTTTCTGCTTGCAAGAAGAAGTGAGGGAGGTTCAGCAGAAGAACAGCTCCTACCAGGAGGGGCTGTGCCAACAGGAAGCAGTACCAGTGACTCAGTGGGTGGCACAGTCTCCATCTGAGCTGGTGCTGCTCCCAGTCATCACCCCAACTGATGGTAGGAGAGGTTGAGAGGTAAAGATAGCATCTTTCAGACACAAGAGACAGATAATAACCTGAGTTCTCATGATCTGTTTTCCTCTCATTATGATTTTTCTTCTTATTTTACTGTTAATTTTTGGAACCGAAGCTTCCTAGACTTAGCAGTTGACTGACAAAATCAAGTTTAGCTACAGGAGCCTACCAGGCTACACTGTGAACATCACAGAACCATGGAATTGTTTGGGTTGGAAGGGACCTTAAAGATCACCTCCTTCCACCCCCCTGCCTTGGGCAGGGACACCTTCCACTGTCCCAGGTTGCTCCAAGTCCTCTCCAGCCCAGCCTTGGACGCTTCCAAGGTGATAAAATGTGGCAGCCACAGCTTCTCTGGGCAACCTGCTCAGTGTCTCACCCATATTGCAGTAAATAATTCCTTCCTAAATCTATTCTAAGTTGACCCTCTTTAAATTTAAAGCCATTCCCCCTTGTCCTATCACTACATGCCCTTGGAAAAACTTCAGCTAGGCCAGGTTGCTCAGAATCCTGTCCAATCTGACCTTGAATGTTTCCAGGGACAAGATATCTACCACTTCCCTGGGCAAGCTGTTTCCAGATATCCAGATATTCCTTTCTATTCAAGAAGCCTCTACTCTGTGTCATGACTATTTACATATATATATACACCAAAATGTAAAAATAAAAATAAACCCTTCAGAGCCTTGTTGAGATCTCTCACAAGGAGGAGATCATATTGAAATGCCTTTTCTCCTGCTTTTTTATTCCATTACTGGACTTTCAATACTTAAAGGGGGCTTTAAAGAAAGATGGGGGAAGTAGCAATACAAGGCGTAATGGTGTCAAAATAAAAGAGGGGTGGTTCAAATTAGATATAAGAAAGAAATTTTTTATGAGACAGGTAGTGAAACACTGAACAGACTGCCCAGAGAGACGGTGGAGGCCCTGACCCTGGAAACACTGAAGATCAGGTTGGACAAGCCTCTGAGTGACGTGGTCTGGGCTAAAATCTCCCTCTTCATTGCAGGAGGACTGGACTAGATGACCTTTAAATGTTCCCTCCAACCCAAACTATTCTAAGAATTCAATGACTGCCACTGTGCAGACAAATCTTCCATGTTCACTGAAATTTCTACCTTAAGGCAGTGTAAATTAAGAAACTACCAACAGAGAGGGGGATCCCTCTAATTTCCAAGAAATACCAAGAACCTGTCAGATAATTTTCTCTGTTGTGTAGAGACAGACCTCCAGGCAGCACAAATTTCCATTGCTTCCTAGAAATCAACAAAACCATGGTGAGTCTACATCATGGCTTTCTACAGTAATCAATGAAATATTGAAATAAATTCAGAATATCTATAGATATTTTATACCTTGACTTTAGTGCAAAACCAATGATTTATACTGGCAAAAGCTATGGACCAAATATTTTTTTATGCTTTTCAGTCATTAAAGGCGCTCCAGAAGGAAATCTCTAAAAATAGAAATATTATTTTAGAGAAGAATGAGTGTAAAAAAGGCCTAAAGATGAAGCTGAAGCTGATGAAACAGATCTTTACATGAACACAATACAAAATATACAGATTATATATGTATAAAAGAATTATTATGATGGAATAGCTCCAAACTGTTTTTTTCTTTCCAGAATGGATATCTGGGATATTTTTGTTCACATCTTGATAGTTTTTATTGGGCGATAATTTATAGGCCAGCTGATGTCAGCATAATCAGAGTTTAGTACAATTTCTTCTTCTTTTTCTTCAGCAGTGCTGTATTTATTGGCCTGTTAAGTTTCATTTCAGTGAGGTGCAGCCTGAGCCAACAGAACATAACTTTGAAAAACCCCTGCAAACAAGGTCTCTCCCTGCACTTTACACTCCCCCTCATGCTTCATATTCTCAAAACATATTAAAGGATTCTAGCATCACCTTCCAAGAAATATCCAACTTTTGCTCATAAATAATTCTTAGCAGTTTTGACTTTTCTAAATATTTGTGGGTTTTATTTTTTTTTTTTCATTCCCACTTTGTCTGACAAAATGACAAGTTCAGGGGCAAAGCCTGATTGACTGCCCCACATTAGACATTTCACAACTGTCTCTGCATAGTTCAGATGTCACCAAACCCAGCCGAGAGGCCTCCACGGAGTTCAGCAGGTTATCATTTTCCTACTGTTTGATTTGCGGTTACTCTGCTTCATTAACTGTAAAGAAATTAGTTCCCGGCTAGACAGGAACTGATAAAACAAAAGCGGTGTTGGCAGAGGTGTTACTGACATGGAGAGCTTTTTTTTTCCCCTGTAAGTGACATTTGTCCTGTCTTGTCCCAGTATGTTTTCTAAAGTCATTACTTCTAATGTCTCCATTGGCTTTTTTTTTTTTTTTTTTCTTTAACCTGTAGAAGTAATCACTTTGTCTAGAAGCTTTTTTCAGATATTTCTTCGCTGCATTTTCATATCTACTTTTATGGTCTGCAGTCAGATCTCAGTGAATACAGAGCTGGTTTGCTCTTCTCTTCCCTGAAGCTGCTCTTTCATTGTTATATGTCCCTGAATTCATGCACATACCTCGCACAGAGAGGAAATAGATGTGAACTGAGACTGCAGAGATAGAAACTGCTGAGGCTGACGAAAAGAAAAACTAAATCCAGCTTGCACAAATGAAGTCTGTGTCAGAAAGTCACACAGCTCGTCCAGCCTCATTCATGGTACACTGAATTTGTCTTATAACATAACTATTATTTTTTCAAAACGTGTGTTTTCAGGGCCATATTTAAACTAAGAATAAATACACGTTTTCCAGCAAAGGCACAGAAAAAAAAGGCCTTTCATTATCTTGCCTATATTTTCAACCAATTCCTGCTCAAACAATAAATAAGCCAAAGAGGGAGGTATTTTTCTCTTCTATGGAAATGTTGATATTTTTAACTCTTTTTTTAAAGGAGATAAAAATACTCAAGACACAAAGCTCACTGTAGTTTGGATATATTAAACCATTCTTTTGAGAGGAAATTAAAATTAGGTCCCTGAGTTATAGCAAGAGTTCTTTTCATTTTACTCTAATTAGTTAAAATTTGAAAAGACAACCTGCTTTTAAATCAAAACAACGCAAAACAGAGCAAAACAAAACAAAAAACCATTATAATATTTCATTTTAAAAATGAAAAAGATGCCTTTTGGAGTATGAGCACTTTGAAACTTTGGGTGAATTTGTAATGAAACTGGCCCACCCTGCAGAAATTTATGGTTGTTAGTGAATCAATTTTTTTTATTTTTAAGATTTATACAAAACTTTGAGGAACTTTACTGGAAGACCATTGACGTTTAAATCTACAGGATTCAAGGATAAGAAGAATAACTCTTCCTCATTACTGGGAGTCACATTTGCTTTGAGTGAAGTAAGCCCTTTAACAGCATTCAACCATCCCTTGGCTCATCCAGTCCAGTTCATTTGGGAAAGTTGCATCATAAGCTGGGTTGGCATCTGAAGTTCAGCTCATTGCTCTGAAATCTCCTGGTTTGGTCCTGGGTGTCTGCTACTGTGACAGCTGTCACATGGGCATCACCAGGTGCTCAAAAATTCCACCTCAGTGTCAGATTTCTGTGTAGCTTGAGCTTGTCTTTGAAGCAACTTAGTGATTTCTGAGCATGAAAAGCTTTGTCATATAAAAGGAAGAAATCAGGGGGAAAAAAAAAGCAAAGTAAAGTGAAGTTGAATAATGAAAAAGCCCATTTTGAAATGATCTGAGTTCATGAACCCTCTGGTCCCTGGGTAGCCAAAAGTCCCAACAAGAGCAGCTGATGCCTGGTAGGCCTCAGTAAAGAAGCCTGAAGGTCAGAGCTCTGGTGTCCTTTGCATCCTGAGGACTGGCTTTGTGGGAAGTGTTCCCAAGCAGCACTGATGTGGCAGAGAGCAGGAGTCATATACTCTACACCCTACCCTTGCAATGATTGAGTCAGAGAAATTAGAGATGGAAAATGCACTTAGGTCACTTGGTCCATTCCCCAACTCTTTAAAGGTTGCCCCCTACAATGTGTTCTTCATTGCTTTGTCTAGTCAGCTTCCCCCTTTTCCCTGGGGGGAACCATTCCGCATAGTAATAGACCTCGTTGTTAGGAAAATTTTCCTGATGTGCAGCCTAAATTTTCCTTGGCTCAGGTTCATCCCACTACTTCAGTTAAAACCTCCTAGTCAGCTCTTAACTTCTCTCTACCTCAGGCCCTTTTCTTCCATCAGAGGAAACAAATGAGTCTGATCAAGTAAAGCCCTGTGTGTTTAAAAAATAATGACATCCTTACCTCCCAAGAGTGATAGTCAATACAGAATTAACATTAAATGTGCAAATTGCCTTATTTTATACAGAAGAAATGAATAAGCCCCTGGAAGCTTTAATCACGTGTCTGTTGGCATGGCTTGAAAAGTCCTATGTCTACCACCATTTACTAAAACACATGGAGCCAGGTCCCACCTGGAACAGATCAAACTTCCCTGGTTGGTCAATCCAAGGTCTAAGTCCATGGAAATTTATGTCATCTAAAGGCCTGTGAGTTCCCTTCCCTCACTGATGACACATGTCATGGCCCATGGGACACCAGACCAGTGTCACCAACACTTTTACTACTTTGAAGAATCTGTGAGAAACTGTGGGGTTTGGATTTCCACTCATAGATAGCCAAGTTGACCTAAGAATCCACTGTACTCTCCTAGCAGAGACACATGAGTATCTGATGTTTTGATTCTGCTGACGGGGAGAAAAAATGTCATTTTCTATTGACCCAAAATAAATACTGCCCAAAAAATTTGAGGAAATGGGTAAAGTAGCAATGCAGTGGAAGAAAAATGCTTCAATTATTCTTCAACTACTGGTGTGGCTTCATGTCTTTAATAAAATAAGTATTAAGAAATAGGAAGAGTCTTTGGTATTTTTCAGACTTTTTCAGGAGCCTCTTACTTTTGTTTTGTGACAAAAACAATTTGTTGCCATCACCATGAATCACCAAGGGCTTCAGCTGGTGGAAATCCACAATTTTCTGTTCAAAATATGATTTGAATTACAATTTCAAGTAGTAAGCTCTTCACAAAGGCTGTTCCAGTAAGACCTGCCTCTGAACAAAATGAGGTTTCAGCCAAAGTTCAAGATAAATGGGAAATCCAGGCTGAGTGGTAGATGGGAACGATGTGGATCAAATCAGATGTTGACATTATACGATGTAGAGCAAGTGTCTGGGAACCACTTCCACAAGAAAAAGCAGTAGTGAGAAGTTACTGTTTCAGCCTGGCTTATTTTAGAGGGCCTGGAGCAGAACCAGTAAGGGGTTGTGGTGCACTTCTGTCTTCAACTTCTACATCACTGAATTCCTCTTTGTTGAGAGGAAGATTTCGGTTTCATGATATCGCTTGTTATTAATAACTACCTTGTTCTGTTATGGTGTTTAAAATCCCTTTCCATGCTAAGATTTGAATGATGGCAGAACAAAAACATACTCCTTGCTCTGAAAATGTACAGGTTAGGTGTAAAATAGTGGGAGAGCAGAGAGCAATCAGGATTATGGAGGAGCAGATGGACACATTCTCTCAGTGCTGTGGTCCTGGCATGCCCAGGAAGAAGGACAGAGTCTCATCCATCTTCATCCATCTCATCTTCATGCTAGGCTGGTTGGAGCACTGAGGAACCTGGTGTTGTGGAAGGTGTCCCTGCCCACGAAAGGGGATTGAAACTGGATGATCTTTGAGGTCCCTTCCAAGCTAAATCATTCTCTGATTCTACATCTCAAAGCCCAGAGTATGTGATCTTTATTTCCTGTGAGATCAGTACTGATTACCTCGTGTCCTACAGCCTAAAGCCTAATTCCTTATGGCTGAGCCGAGAGCAGGGTTTCAGTGTCTGTGAAGAGGAAGAAAACTTCCATGTGGGACATGACCAGAAAAACCTGAGCAAGTACAAAATATGGGGCTTTTTAACTTTCAAAAGCAGTCTCCCAGCTCAGCCATGACTGGGAAAGACACTTGTCCGGGTTTGCTCATCTCCTGTGCACTTTGGGAGCAGTGCTGCCTGCCTTGGTGTTCCTCTGGCACAGTGGGCTCCACAGCCAGGTGGGGCTGGGCAGAGCCTGCATTTCTGGACATCCTTGTGTGATGTGAGCAGGGGCTCCTCAGCCCATGGGATGAATATGGACTATGTCTTTGATCTCTGGATGAGTTGTCCCCTCCAAAGAACAGCCATGCACCAGCACAACCACTGCTCATCCAACCCAGGACAGGGACAGTCAGGGCCACATGGTATCCTTGCCCACACTGATGGTGTAGCATCTTCTGCCCTGTGGCATCCAAAGAGGATCTCCCACCAGGCTGGCAGCTGTGGGCTCAGGATACAGCCCTGTGGTTATGGGTGAAGCCAGTCCCTGGCACAGGTGTCCTGGTTAGTTGTTGACAGACTGAAACAAATTGAACAGAAACCCAAAGAACTCTGCAAAATGCTGTAGTGAAAGGTCTGGGAGGAAGCTGGAGGCATAGACACGGTGGCTTTGTGGGCAGAGATGGGTGTCCACAGGGGCATCTGGCAGAGGGTACCTCCTCTGTGCTTCCCAGACAGAGCTGTGATGGAAAACCATCCTGTCTGAAGGAGGGAGCTCATTCCCAGGCTCTGAGCTGCCAGCTCACAGCTGGGCTAAGGGGAAGGAATGCACTCCCCAGAAATGCTTCTTTATAAATTATTTTTGCTGGGAGATTTGAGTGTCGTTACACTGAATGTGTGTACAAATATTGGTAGAACAATGTGTGCTAGAGAAAACAAAGTGAAAAACCACCCGGCTTCCTGTTTCTCCTGTGTAAACCTGTGATTTTTCCCACCTTCTTGAGTTGCAGTCTAATACAATATTGTACAGCCTGCTGCCTCCTTAAATAGTTCCTGCTGGAGTAGCAGACACTGAGTACATCACTCAAACCCCTTGAAGTTGTTTAGCTTTCAGTTCCACATCCTGAGGAGTTAAATCTCCAGGAGAATGGAATGACCTGGATGTTCCTCTGGGTGCTCTCCTGGCACAGGATAATTCCAGGCATGCGTCTGGAGCTGGATATTTTGTGGGGCCTTCCAGTTTTACTGTCAGTCCTATTCTCTTGAGCTCCCATTTCCCCTCTTCCAGCTCCTCACACTTCTATTGTGATTCAAGTAAATGTGATATATTAATGTTTCACTGGTTTAAAATGAACTGCAATTACCAACAGAGGATTTATTTCATTTACTTCCAGCCACCTAGAAGTCAAGCATCTGGCTTGCACAAGTCATCTATAGTCTGGGGAGAGGGATGGGCATTGCCAAAAGTCAAATGCCTTCCTACCTCTTTCAAATACCTTTTTTAGGCTAAGATGAACAGCAAGCTGAAAGCCCATGGCTGTAGAGGAGCTACAAACCCAAGGTTTAGATGTTCAGGTGTGGTGACCTGAAACCCTCCCTCAATATTTGTTCAGAAAGAAGCTGTGAAAGATGGGATCAGTGTGTTTGGGATTTTGACTGGGGGGGCCACAAGGGGCTGGGTTTGTCACAATGCTGACTCTAACAGCCTGGCCTCCAGTCTTTAAATTTTCTCATCCAGAGTGTTTCAGGGTATTTTAATAGAAAAAGAAAGCAGCATCTATCAATTTTAAAATAAATTTAGCCCTATAAATTCCTACCTTGGAAAATAACAAGGCTGTGGAAGAGGAAGAAGAAGGAGAGACTGAACATGTCACAAGAAAGAGAAGACCAGCAGTGGATTTTTAATATTTTAACAGCTCCTGGAGTATGAAATAATGAAGTTATTTCTACACAGGACTTCGAATACTCACCAAGGCACTGTAACCTTCAGTCCCTCACTCTGAGCTGAATCAAAATGAATAATTTAGAGAAGAAATTCTCTTGAACTATTTCTATGGGTTATGTGTCTCTGTGGCATTGGAGCAGCCTGGACTTGTTATTTCCACAGGTGCTGGGGAACTGTGGGGACAAGTGCCAGCTCTACTGGTGTTTCTGCCTTTTTTTCAGCCATTCTACTGTAACTTTCAGGAGCTTTAGGAGATTTTTTGTTGTAAGCTGCACTCCAGCTTTTGACTGGCAGCATAGCACAAGTGGAGCAGCAGCTCAGAGGCGCCACTAAAGCTGCTGAGCACACAGAGAGCAGCAGCAGAGCAGGCAGAACCAAGCTGGATTGGGATGGGGACAGTTGAAAGATAGGAAGGGCAAACAAAACCTGAAACAGAGTAAAACTCTTTCCAGAAAAGTGATACAATCAGAGCAACAACTTGTTTCTTGCAGTGTTTAAGTGGTTTAAGTTGAGGGAGTAATTCCCAAGGGACATGAATGTTGAACACACAGAGTAGAGGATAAGGTACTTTGCTGAATGAGGTGCCCGTGGGCAGGAGCCCTCGTAGCATGGCAGTGAAGCCTTTTTGTGTCATGGTGGGGCTGCCCAGATGTACCTGAGCTGGATTTTAGCTCACATGGGGTGGGCACAAACCCTGCAGGAGACCCTGCATGTGGGGACCTGTGGCATTAGAAGAGCCCTGGCTGGGCTCAGGGTGGCTCAGGGTGGCTCAGGGTGCAGGGACTGCCCCTACCCACAGACAGCCTGTCTGCATCACTGGCCCCACAGCCAGCTGCAGTGCCCTGGGGGAGCCAGCAGTGGTTACCAAGTCAATCCAAAAGCTGCTACTTCTGGCTACAGGCTCTGGTCCTGCTTTGTTGTCAGGATGCCACAGGACCAGACAGCTCAGAGTCTAGACTGCGAAGGTGTTCAGCATCTAATATCTTTGTCTGTGAGACCACAGAGGTCTCATTCCTTTAGGAAGAGGCTCAGGAATAGCACTTTTCCCTGCCTGCCAGCTGGATTACACTCATATCATCTTTGAGAATGAAGAACACTGCCTTCGCAGCTGAACATAGGCAACTTTTCCCAGCTTTTTATGGATTTACATGCCATGGAAACTGTTTAGATGCCTAAATGAAGTCAGTTCTAACCTTGTTTGATAAAGCATCAGCAGCTGCACAGTAAGACTTTCCAAACCTATGGCTGCATGTCTTGCACAGATCTAGAAAATGCCACTGATATTTTCATCAGCATTAGGCCATGAAAGGTTACTATTGGAAAACAGCAGGATCAATCAAACAAAACTATTAACAGTGGGAGAATATGGCATTTATTTACTACTTAAGTTAAATTGAAAGAAGGAAAGATGGTAAAAAATGAAAATTATTCCGGGCCTATATTTCATAATGAAAGGAAGAAAAGTGATAAACTTCCCTTTATTTTTGCTTTTTTATTACCAGGAAACTGCAATGGCCAAATCAAAAGCCATAATGTTTTAAAGATACTCCTTTTATGTATTTAAGTTGAAACACATATTTAAACACAAACTTAAAAGGTAGTGTAGGACATTTGTGAAATGGTTGGGGTTTTTTCACCTTTTTTCTATACACAGCAGAGGAAAAAGTCTGGTCAGACTAGAAAAAAAGCCCATGATTGAGAAGGACAATTCCTTTGTCTTTCAAGCACAGACTCAAAAATATAGATAGGTTTATATATAAATACATATGCAGTAACCAAAACCTCAAATTCAAATACACCTGAGCTTTGGGGAGGTTTGTATATTGATTCAATCTTTGTGGCTTAGGCTCATCTCTAACAGAAGTATTTGCAAATAGACAGAATACTTCCTCTTTAATCTTATCTAGAGATCTGTCTGTTTGTCTGGGATTTTCCTAGAGATGGCCTCAGATCCTGATATCTGAGGGCTGCATAGCTAAATTAAGGCGAGATCATACACAGCTTCACAGAGACCTTTATTTTCTTCTGTTTGCCAGGAGCCTGTGTTTCATTTTAATCCAGTGGGATGAAAGGCAGAGCAGCAGCATAGCCTGGCTCAGCCACCACCAGGCCTGTGCTTGGCCTACCTTTGGGAAAAAATATTTTGACTGATAATTCATAAAATCATAAAATGATTTGGGTTGGAAGGGACCTTAAAGATCAGGGACACCATGGACAGGGAGAACCTCTTCTGGTTGTTTGCAGTATGGGCAGACCGTGGCTGAGATGCACAGAACAGCTCTGCAAGAGCTGTTAGTTCTCTTTCCAAGGGCTCTCCCAGAGCTCTGAGAACTGGTGCCTCCACCTGTCTGATAGCACCTCACCAGCTGCTCTACAGGTCAAACATCTGGGAGGAGCAAATCCTGGATTAATGTCCAAGAGGTCTTTCTCCATCTTAAAAGAGGATTGTTACAGGTTTCACACCTTCAATGCCAGCTTTAGGCAAGCTGCTGCACCTTGGCAATAGGGAAAAGATGATGAAATGTTGGGATTTATCCATGTGTGCCTGGCTAATCATTCTGTAAATTAGCTTGGCCTGTTTATGTCCTTGAGGAACCCTGTGCACCACTGGCAATAAAGACAGACTGACTTGAGCTAAGCACCTTCAGTTCTTGCTCTCTTGGTGGGCAGGAGGTGGATGAGGCTGTTTGATAGCACTGCTCAGCCCCAGTGCTGCTTAGACAACTACCCTGCTTTGTATTCTGAACAATTTATCATGTGTACCTGCACTGGTAGTTACAATTACCCCTGAGATTTAGTGCACTGGGAAGGGCTCCAATTTCAACAGTGCTGTGCCATGCAGCATGGATGGGGAGAAACAGGGAAATTTTTCAGACTTTCATTGTGTCCTTTCCTTTCGGTGTCCCCCCACATTGCCCAGAGTGGTTTTGTCACCTCCTCAAGCATTTTCTCGTGGGTAACTTCTCACCACTTCAGATTCCCTGCATTTTCTGTGTGAGACCTCACCAGCTCCTACCAGTGCTTGTGTGGTTAATGGGCGAGGGGAGGGGAGTGAGCGCATCTGAAAGGAACGTGAGAAATATAAACAATTTTATTAACAAGACCACAAAACTATTTTTTAATATATGCAGCCATTTACAAGGGCCAAACAAACAAAAATCCAGAAAAACCCACTGGGAAGATGTGGTCGGTATCTGTGACAGCAGCAAACCCACTCTGATGGTACGGGCAGGTTTGGGGAGGGTCCCTTTCCTCTGGCCAACACCATTCCCTGAGAAACCCAGCACTAAGGAGGTGGGGTGCCGCTAGCATCCTGCTGGGGTGCCAGGGACGATGCCAGCTGGGTCAGGGCTCGGGCGATGGTGGAGAGGTGGCTGTTCATGGTCCTCAGCTCCGCCAGGATGTCGCTCACATTTGCCGACGCCTCGGAGCCCACGGGCACGGCCTGGGCAGCTGGCGGTGGGGAAGCGGCCCCCGGAGCGCTGTTTCCCATAGCTGCTGCCTGGGGATTTTCCTCATGGGAGGGGTGTGGGGCTGGGCTGTTGCAGGGCTTCATGCCTTCCAGGGAGCCTGTGCTTATGGGTGGCTGGTCTTCCTCCTTGCCTTGAATGGTGGCGAGCGTTGTCGAGGCGAGGAAGGGCAGCCAGTTGATGAGGTGGGTGGCACCGCTGGGAGGGACCACCGGCAAATAAATCCCAGGGTGCAGGGATGGAGTAGAGGCAGGTGGTGCAGGAAGAGAGGGAAGTCCAGGGTGAACAGTGGCAGCAGAAGTGGATGTTGATGGTGAAATAGGAGGTAGTTTTGGATGTAAGGCTGCGACACACGTGGGTAACGGTGGTGAAAATGATGCAGTACCAGTGTCAGAGGAACAGGAGGGCGATGCCGGAGCTGTGAAAGGTCCGGGATCTTCAGAAGTTGGTGGTGAAGTGGCAGCAGGTGGAGCATCAGGAGTGCAAGGATCTGAATCTGCAAGGAAGATACACCATGAGCCTTGATTCACACATGTACTTACACACAGATTGTTGCTGGCTGTCCCCTCAATGGGACCAGGCCTTCTTTGATGAAAGGAGAAATTTCATCAGTTGGCAGTGATACTCTCTGTAGGCCCATTAGAAAAGAACAGATGTAATCTAAGACAAGAGCCTATTGTAGGTAAGCATGAACTAAATATTATAAAACTAAATTATCTTTCCACTCTCATTTTTCATAAAGCTTCTGGACAGGCCTGAACATTTTTCTGGTTGGCATCTCATAGCTATGAATTAGCTGGTGAATTACGTACTGTGTTTTCCTGGCCAGACATGGAGCCATAGTAATATTCTAAGTGATTCAGATGTCCTGTGGAGATGGGAGGGCTGGACAGCTTCTGCCAGAGCTAAAGTTAATTGCCACTTTACAGGGGGTCTCAGTTTTCAGCATTTTGGTTTGAACAGACAGCTCACCAGACACAATAAGAGCTACCTGGTGGCTTAGACACTTCAGTATTTTTTTTGAAGTGTGGAAACATGGCAGAGTTCACACACTCAAACTTTGATGTATATCCATTCCTAGATCTCTTCAGCAACTTCAGATATGAAAGTCAAAAAAGAAGAGATAGAAAGAAATTGTTGACACTGGGCATGTGAGCCTGACATTTGTGCCCTCTTGGAAGTAGTTCAGTGGACCTCATCCAATGTCCACTAAGGTCATTGGAAACATTCTTGCTTGGGCTGAGTCCATCAGATACAGCACAGGAAGAAAGAGCAGCCTCTGGAGGATTTACAGAGGCTTGGAGAGATGGTCCAAGGTGCTCTACCCATTGTGGCCAGATGTTAAATACCTCATGGTAAGGATGATCCTATTTTTACAATCATTCTGAAAGCCAGAAATATAATAGGAAATTTTACCTTTTCAACAGCCTCAGAGATCTGCATGAGTGGAATTACTATACCATGCTGTACATCTTTATTTTAGCACTGGGAACACATTATACGAAAGGTGGTGAGATGCTACAGGAGTGGTCAATGTAAGACAGATGTATTTTAAAACTAATTTTGCTGCAATTAAGTGCAAATTTTAAGGCACTGCTGTGGATACAAAGACACAAATTAATAAATTTATCTAGGTTAGAACAACTGGGAGAAAGCCAAGTACTGAGGTGTTAACACTATGCTATTATTATTTCTGGCATCTAAAAAATCTGATGTGAGAAATCCATTTTCATTACTGGCTGCTTTGGTATTCCAGATAGCAAACTGAAATTCTGACTCAAAACCAAAGGTTTTTCCCTGCCATTCCTAACACCAAACCAGCTGGACATGCAGCCAGAAAAATTCCATCTTTGTCCCACATGGGACTACTATGTTGTTCCTAACCAGACACATATGTTGCGTGGAGAGGATTATGACACAAAATTCGGTTTGCCTTTATGTCCCTGAGATTTTTATGGAGAGTTACTGCAGGTTCCTTGAAATTATTTCCTTCCTTTGTGTATTGGCTTTCTTCCCAATATGAAGTCCCTGCCTACACAGGCACTCGATCTCTGTCCATGGAGGTGGGCTGAGGATGCTGGATTTTGGGCTTCCAAAGTGCTGGTGATTTGCCTTTGGTTTTTCAAAACAAAAACAAAAATAAAGCACAGCTCAAATACAGGTTCCTTTTCCATCCAAACCACCAAAGTTTGCAAGGGCTGAGATGAAAGTTTCAGGTTTGGCTGTGCAGTGGTGTTAACCAGAACAGTGTTTATGGTCCATATATAGCATTGCTAATCCCTGTCCACACTTCCTGAGCAAACCAAATTAAATGCAATGTTTTTCCATACATTAGAGAGCAGAGGAAGCTCGGCAAACCTTGGTATAATCAGGTTTAGCACCAAGGCAAAAAACTGTCACAAATGATTCTTAAATGGTCAAAGAGTAGCAATTAATACAGACAAAAATAGAGGCAAAAATCTGGACACCAAAGGCTCTTCCATTTGGCTGAAACCTTTCCAAACAGTGTGGTTTCCCTATCAGAAGCCACAGCTTTGTCATCCCCCTAATCCCTATTTAAGATTTATTTATGTCATGCAGCCTTTAAACACAACTTGCTCAGCTTGATCAGGCTCCCATACTTCCATCTAAGAAATTCCACATGGGTGTCTGGACACCTGCACATGGATCCTGGTGTATCCAGGACATGTGGGAGCTGTTGCAATGCTCAGATCACAGAACCCAGAGTGACTGATGGTGGGATGGGCCTGATGCAGCTGTTCAGCATTCAAAGACTGCAGAATCACAGCATCACTGATACTGGGAGGGACCTCTGCAGACTGTCCAGTCACAAACCCTGCCCAAAGCAGTGTCAACAATTTTTTCTCCACTGTCAAAATCACTGGAGTGTGTTTAAGAAAGCCCAGCTACATGGGCATTCGGAGGAGAATGAAGCATGGGCCAAGCAACTACTGTTGTGTATCAGACAGAACAGGATTTCTCTTTATTTCTTTCCTCTCCTATGCTGGTTTTTCTTTTCTTGTTGCAACTCATCACAACTTTAGTGCTTGATTATTTTCTCTTTTTTTGTTCAACCCTCTCAGGAAGAGTCTTAACTGGATCATCCAGGTGTGCTGTCGCTGGTGGGGGTATTCAATACACATTTAGACAGAGCTGGAGCTAATTGGGGTTGGATGGATGCCGGCAGAGAAGTGAGATGTTGAACACAGAGTGCTCAGACAACTGCATCTACCTTTCCCTAAAGATACCAGCCCACCTGTGCCTGGACATTCAGCATCCTCCAGAACACCCTGTCCATAGGAGCTGGGTGGATGCTGCAGCCTACTCCCACATCCAAAGACTGACTGTTCAAGGCAGGCTTGTAGCTTAGAAAAAAAATTTATGTCACCAGTTGAGGAAGTTAATACAGAAAACCTGGGTTGGGATTAAATTCATGCTAAACTAAAAATTCTTGGTGAAGAAATTCCTTGGAAGTCCCTGCATTTTCTGTGTTGTGTATAGAAGGAAAGCCCCCTAAATGAAGGCTTAGACACATAAGATGTATCTCTCTGAGTAGCCTCAAGAGCCACTTCTTTTATGTTGAGTGCAGAGGCAGCTTTGCCTCATCCTTCAAAAGGATTATTTTACTGATATGGGATTCCAGTCACAGAATCCCAGAATATCCAGATTTGGAAGGGACCTACAAGGCTCATTGAGTCCAAATCCTGGTCCTATACAGGTCCACCCCAAAAATCATACCATGTATCTGAGAGTATGTTATAGTTTTTCTTGAGCTCTGTCAGGCTTGGTGCTGTGACCACTTTCCTGGGGAGTGTGTTCCAGTGCCCAACCACCCTCTGGGTGAAGAAACCTTTCCTAATACCCAGCCTAAATCTCCCCTGATACAGCTTCATGCTATTCCCTCAGCACACCTTTAGCTTGTCTTTAGCATTCACTTCCCAAGCCTTTCTTTGCAGCCAGTAGATTAAATAGGTCTAGCATCACCCCTTTATTGCTAGAATGAGAGACTGAATGAGAGATTGAGCATCACCTCTTTATTGCTAGAGATTCATCCTCATCACTTTGCTGGGAATAATGTTGGATAATTAACATGTCATGATCTGAAAATGCCTACATTGTAAAAGAGAACTATACCAGTGCATAAAAATGACTGCCCGGTGTAAAAACATTCCCTACCTTCCTGATCTACTATGGATCTCCCAATGGGAAAGCCATTGTACATCTTTGTGCTACCTATTTGCAAGTAGGAGGGAACATTTCTGCTCTGGCACCTCCAAGGGGATCTCAGGGTGTCCAAAACTCATGGGGCTGTAAATAGGGCAGGTAATTCAGTAATGAGAGGGACCAGAGAGCTCCAAGAAAGGATTTCCTGACACTTGTGATCACGATGATGGATGTGACCAAAAGATTAATGGTCTGCCCAGTGAGAATGGCAAACTACAGTTATTTTAAATGTATTCAGCTGTATGAGTTGATCACATACTTAATTTTAGAGGCAGCCTTGGGTATCTAAGCTGCTTTTGTCTGGCTATTGATTTTATCTGCCTTGCAGCCAAATTGCTGTAAACTCTGATTTCTTAGTCTTTTGTCAGCTAACAAGGGAAAGGTCCGTGAGGAAGAAATCTTGAGGGAAAAGCAGGAGCATGACTTTTCATGGATTCAGCTTATCTAACATTAGCCCTTTAGCTGGCATCCAGTGTGAGGCAGTTGTCTTGGCTTCAGTCAAGAAAGAAGGACCTCTGGGGTAAAGCTGTTCCAAGTTATCAAGTCCCTAAGTGGGGTGAAGGATCATGCTCTGAAGTGTCCCTCCCCTCCAAGAACTTCTGGTAAGAGTAAGTCAACTACCTCAGATAGGCTGAGTATCTTCTAAATGGCTCCAGTTGGGTGAGCTGGATTCCTCACTTTATTTGTAGATGTAGCAAGTAATTTCATAGAATCACAGATTGGATCAGGCTGGAAGGGACCACAGTGGCTCATCTTGTCCTTGCCCCCTACTCAAGCAGGGCCATCCCTGAGCACAGGGCACAGGATTGTGTCCAAACATTTCTGGAATATCCCAAATAAGGCAGACTCCTCACCCTCTCTGGGCAATCTGTTCAGTGCTTGGTCACTGCACAGGAAAGAAGTTCTTTCCCATGGCCAGGTGGAACTTCCTGGGCACCAGTTTCTGCCTGCTGCCTCTCGTCCTGTTTCTGAGCTCCAAAGAGCAGAGCCTGGCTCAGTCCTTCTGGGACTACCAATTTCCTATCAAATCTCAAGAGCAGATGGGTTGTGCTGCCTCTGTGTTCCCTCGGAAAGCACAAGACCATGGAAAGAAGGTTTAAGACACAGGAGAGTAAAACCTGAAGCCCCTAGAGTGCTTCAAGGAATGAGCTCATGGTTGAGAAGGTGATAATCTTTCAAGTGAGTCAGGACTGAACAGCAGTGTATTTCAATAGTCCCAGTACTTTATTTATTTATTTAAATAACCAGTACTTCAAGGGGGATCATAAAAGTGAGGGAGAACAACTTCTAAAAAGTGAAGATAATGATAAGAAAAGGGGGAATGATTTTAAACTCAAAGAAGAGGTATTCAGACTAGACATCAGAAGAAATTTTTTATTCAGAGGGTAGTGAAGCACTGGTACAGTTTGCTCAGAGAAAATGTGCCTTCCCTGGAAGTGTTCAAGGCCAGTTTGGATGAAGCTTTTAGCAACATGGTCTGGTGGAAAGTGTCCCTGCAATAAGCAAAGAGGTTGGAACGAGACAATCTTAACCTTCCTTCCATCCCAAACTGTTTTATGATCCCGTGATACTGTGATTCAATGATAAGGGTACTGAGATGCTGAAATGAGCCTCTTTGGTGAGACAGCTGCAGGAGGCCTCTGTGCCCTGTCCTTTCTGCTCAGGTTTGTGCAGCTGCTCTAAAGCTGTCGGTGTCTGTGTGTGTGCCCACGGGACCGAGTGCGTGCGCGTTCTCCCTGCGTTTCTCAGCTGCTTCCCAAGAAAACCTAAATATATGCCTGTCTCCGCTTTCTGGTGAGAAGTGAAACTCGAGTCCCAACAGCTTGTGGTAAATGAAAGCCCAAGAGCAGCATGTGCGTCACTGAGGGCGGTGCTGCTTTTGCACGGACAAAATCCATCTTTGGGACCCGAATCTGAAGCCAACCCTCCTGCACTGCTCAGGTTTGATTCAGATGGAGCGGCATTGCTTCCCACTACCAGGCTGAGTGAAGCTGAGAAGGGTTTCAAGCAAGATTAGAAGGGATTAACTTGCCAGTTTGGGTGAAGAGGCCACCAGGCATTGCAGTGGAGTAGGTCTGAAGAGAAGCACCAGTGTGAGCACTCCAGGACTGGTGTTTGCATACACCAGGGATTTCAGAAACTGAATTTGGCTCTAGATATTATTTTTACTCTAGTCTAGTCTTTAATTAATTATTTAATTAATTCATCTAAACTAGCTCTGAACACTTGCTTTTAGGTGAGCAGCTTAGAAATGCATAGAAAATTAATAAAAACATTAGGCAGGCTTATTGTTAATTATCTTTTAGACAAAGAAAATCACATCTGTGTCTTAGGAACCCACTCCTCTCTTAGTAGGTAGAAAAATCCCAAAGTATTTTATATATTGAGACGCTGCTCCCTTTAATGCCAGAAGTGCTTTTATGTAATTAAACATGCCCTGTTCAAGTCAGGAGCTTTGTGCAAAATATTGACTTGAAAAATAATAGATCAGAGTATTCCAAATCAAACCTATTCCTCTTGTTTATGGCTTCCACATTAAAATTATATTTAGAGGGATTTTGCAAATAATTGCAATTAATTGTAGGTTATGAGAACAATGCTCTAATGGAGCACATAGCAAAATCTCTTCCAGAGTCCATGACATTTCACCAAAAATACGCCAACTCTGGCTCTGTGCTGTCAAACTGGTTGAGTCATTTCAGCAAGGCTCCTTCCTCTGGCCTCTTGCTTTTTAAGCAGACTAATAGCAATCTACGACCTACTCAACAGATTTTAATTCACTTAATAGTTTTTCTGACTTCAGAAAAAAATAAACTTGTGCATCTATTTGGAATTTGTTTCTTTCTTTTTTAATTGTGGTCTGTTTGGGGGTCTGTTTCTCTTCTTTCAGGTACAGTACACCAGGCTTAGCTGGACTGAGCTTTATGTGACTAATCCCATTATGACTCCTGTGGAGATGTGCTCTTTCAAAATTTCTTGAGTAATAGTCTGTTATGAGTACATACTTATTCCCATGTCATGCGAACAAATTTGTTCTCACAGTTTGTCATGGGCCATCTGCTTTTCCATCTTTGTCCCTGGCTTAATTTCAGTGAGATTTTATTCACTTCCTGACAAAACTTGTGTTTTTACACTCATTTGGGACCAGATTTTTCAGGAACCTGAGGTCCTTCTTTGACACCTAAGGGACAGAGCCAGACTTTTTGAAGTGCTCTGCAGCTCCTGTTATTTCCGAAAACAGAAGAGTCCCTGACATCTCAGTGTGAGGAGGGAATGGGAAAAGAGGAGGTAGGCTCGTTGGAGAGGTAATATTGTTGGGCAGCAGGCACTTCCTCATGACAGTGCTCATTGCCTAACACATTTTTCCTGCTGTGCTCAAAGCCCTGCACAGACGAGTCACACACTGGCTGTGCTTTTTGGGGGCCAGACTGAAGCACATGAAAAATGAAATGCCTTGACAGAATTCCATCGTGGAGCCAGGAGCAAAGGCCACTTTCATCTTCCCTATCAACCAGCATTGCCAATGCAGCCCTCTGATGGCTCCTTTGCCCTATACTTCTATTAACACAACTTCTTAAATTGGGGAAAGATTCTTTCCCTCCCCTTTGCAGCACAGAAAAAAAGGCACAGCAGAAAAATCTGCTGTGCTTAAGGAGACTGCCAGCCCAGCCCTCCCGTGGCCACGCAAGGACATCTTCTCCACCCACATGTGCTCCCTTCCCAGCAACTTGCAGAGGATGGCAAAGTCACTTGGGAGACTTTTTAGGTCCTCTGAAACTAAAATAAGACTGACAACTACTTCTGGAGAGCCAAAAGAAACAGGAAGAAGAAGAAAGTAGTGTAATTGTTCAGGCCACTTTGTCCAGACTGCCTTGTATTTTGCCTCTGTCAATGGTCAGTAAATGCTGCCTCCAAGGAAGTATCAAAAAATCTTTAGTAACAGCTATACCATAGTCCATTGTGGGAAATTTTCCTGATGTTCCATTAATGTTTCAAGTTTTTGGCCCAGAGCAGATGTTTACACTATCAACAATCACCTTTGATGAAGGCCAACAGATTTGATTTAAGATCAGGCTCAAAATGGACTGCAACTGCATGGACTACAGCTGAAAGAGCTTGTGTGTAATTACCTCTCTGGATCTGGCCATTAGCTACACCAAAGGGTTTTTCCTGTTTTGAAACAGACAGCTTTTCCAACACGTGTAATTCTTCTGAGAGTCTTGTTTTCTTTCCCTAATAAGTACTATTGTCTTTCTAAATGTCCCTATTATGGTCTTATTGGCATTGTAAACATCCCTTATTTTTTTTATTCTTTTTCCTGTTTCTTTTTTCCTTTTTCTTCTTCTTTTATTTATTTTTTTTTCTGATCCTTTGGCAAGATTTTGGCAATGAACTCCTACAGCAATGAGTTTCTCAGGTTAGTTTTGCAGAGAAAGTTTCTCCATTTATGCAGCAAATTTTTGATGCTGATCAGCCAGGAGCATTTTCTCTAAAGCCACCTGTGTGCCTACTCTTTGTAGCTTTCTCAATTACACTTCCTGCCTCATAGGGCCCTAGAATTAGTCCATGATCCCATGACATTCAGCAGGTACTAAGAGATACAAAAGAGAGCAGACAGGATGTGTATCTTTTACCTTTAAACAAAAGGAGCCTAGAAATGATTAAGGTTAGAAAAGACCTCCAAGATCATCAAGTCCAAGCATTAACCTAATAGTGCCAGGTCCACCACTAAACCATGTCCCCAGGTGCCACACCTACACATTTTTGAATGCTTCTGGGGATGAAGATTCCACCACTTCCCTGGGCATTGTTCCAATTCTTGACAACCCTTTCAGTGAAGAAATATTTCTTAATATCCAATCTAAACCTCTCCCGGCACAACTTGAGGGCATTTCCTCTCATCTTATTCCTTGTTACCTGGAAGAGGAGGCCAACCCTCACTTGGCTACAACCTATTTCAGATTGTTGTAGAGAATGAGAAGGTCCCCCCTGAGCCTCCTTTTCTCCTGGCTGAGCCCCCCAGCTCCATCAGCTGTTCCTCATCAGACTTGTGTTCCAGACCCTTCATCAACTCTGTTGTTCTTCTCTGAACAGGCTCCAGCATCTCAGGATGAGGCAACCAGGAACACTGATATAAACAAATTTTGATGGTCCAGATATTTTAGGTTTATTTTTCTTTTCTGGTTTGAGATTGGTATAATTTCTTGACATATATTCTCTTAAGGCTTCAAAGCAGATTCAGATCCTGCTGGTTTTCTTTCCAGGAAAAATATGAGACACACCATGCAATCTTATGGTTTTAGTAGCCAGTGAGTCAAGTCTGGAAATTTGGTTCACATGAGTCAACAAGATTTCAGGTTCCTACAGAGAGTCCAGCAAGGATGGTGTCCAGCCAGCAGTGGACAGGCCTCTTTTGCAGATACCATATGGCTTTTCTTGGACTGATTAATGAAACAAACAACATCCAGGCTGGGTTACCTTGAACCTATTCCATGCTGTGCTTTTGGATGGTTTGTCTTGCTCAAGGGCTTGTCACAGGTGTGTTCCCCACTGAAACACAGGAACTATGTATTTTCCTGTGTATTCACCATCTGACTGCCCTAGCACAAGGCTTCTGCTAAGCCTTAGAGTCTACAGAGCAGAGCAGTGGTCTAGCAGTCCTTATCTTGTACCACCTTTCAAGCTGTGGAAGCTCACTATTTAAATGAAACAGACAGTGAAAAAGAGTGCAGAAAGTCTCCTCTCCCACCTAGACCAGAATCAAGGTTGTTGGTTCTCCTTAGAGAGCAACTTTTAGGTGAAACAAAGGCTGAGTAGGAGGCCATGATTAGACACATCACAAAAGATGTCTCTGCAAGATGGGCTTGGCTGTTGCTCTGCCTAAGAGTTTGCAGGTAAAAACCTGTTTGTCAAGCTAAAAGTGGACACTTTGACTGTACAATAAAGAACCCCTCAGTGATCTGAGGATGACAAGGGAATGTTCTTGCCAAAGTATGCAAGAATAGTAGGAACTAACTCATATAATTTATTAAATTTTCATATATTTCCCAGCATGTTTCACCCCCAGAGGCATGGTGCCATTTTTAGGAAAATAATCTTGTAACGAAAATCCCCTGAAACTGCACAGCCTGAGGCGATTTTTATCATCTGCATACACCAAGGAACCACAGAGACCATATCTTTTCTGCAGAGTTAATCTGGGTGGGAGACAGCCATATCTGAACACCTGAGTTATGCAAGTCTGGACATGAATTATTTCCCTGAATGATCCTACTGCTCCTTTGCTCTTTGTGAACTTTCCTGACTGTACCAGGAGTTTCAGACTGGAGGAGGAATATCTCATCGTTTTTTGTGTTTAGATACTCTGAGATGCTCTCCCAATCTCTTGTGTCAGATGTGGGAGAACTTGTTTACTCCAAGGAAGGGCTTTCACTAAAGCCCTGAAAGATTCAACTCACTCGTGATCAAATCTGAGTCTTTACTGCAAAAAGGGTGATGCCAGCTCATGGCCAGACAGGACTTAGGCTTCTTATCCCCTCCTCAGAGCTCCCAGCCTGAGCTGAAACCACTTCCCAAGCCTGAAAGAAGTTTTAAATACCCATGGAGTCAATGCCTTGGAGATGTACCTTTTATCCTCTTTCACTTCAACTGCTCGATATGCCCAGGCAGTTGTGGCAGGCATCATGGAAAGGCTGTCTTCACAAAGACATTTTGTCTCCAATAACATTTTCATTTTACACCCAAGTCTAGCCGGAGGTGAATTCTTTTGTTTATTGAAGACCCACAGCTCCTTTGGAACAAAATGTTCTCCTGTAAGCCGGGTGAGACGCTGGTTTTATGGAAGAACAGTCCTGCAGACCAAGACAATGCTGTACTTCACTACTCCTTTTGAATTACTACTCTGTCATTTCCCAGAGGAGCATGATCGGCCGACCACTAAACTCTGCTTTAAGATCTTATGCCTGATCTAAATGAGACAGAATGAAGCCCTGGAGAGATTTCAACCCTTGCTTTGTTGAAACAACATTGCTTTGTTTGGAATGTATTTGCCTTTGTACTGGGGAATGAAAATGTAACCCAGTGCCCAGTTTTGAAATACATAAATACAACACTTTTGGTAATGTAACATATATAAAGAGATCCACAGCACATGCTTTTTCTTATGCATGCTTTTTCTTGGAGATCTTCAACCAGTTTTGAAACCATCAAATCCTGTGCTCTGTAACATCTTAGTAGAGGAGGAACATATCATGTCTGTGTTCCAGGCCAGCATGGTGACCCCGTTAGGAAATCTGTAGCAGACATGAAATGAAATCCAGACCTGTGCTTGCAACAATGAACTCAGCCTTCCCCTGTATCCAGTTGGATTACACAAGCCAGGAGCCACCCAAAAGTTCATGACACCCACTCACAACTCCAGTCAGTGGTCACCACCATTTGGCTCACAGGTATTTCTTGGGCTTTAATACTGTTAGATTATGAACTGAAGAGATTTAGAGTTATGATCCAAATCATCCAACCCAGGTTGAATCCTGAGCTGGAAACAGATGGAAACAACTGAGACAGCTGGACTTTTTCCTACCTCTTCCTACAAATTCACTTCAGTGCATCTTGGGGCAGAAATTTCATGAATGCAGGCCCTTGCTGTACCATTGACTGGTGGATGAAACCACACCATCAGCAGCTGTGGAACAGCAGTCAGAGAATTTGCGGGGTGGGGCATGTGACAAGAACTGAAGACCTACAGTAGGAGGTTATGAGTTCCTCATCCCTCCACCTATCCATCCATCCCACTGTGTGTCCTCCTGAATAACTGAGTGGCGGAGGTGTTTGCCCACTCTGAGAGCAAACAAACATGTCAGTCCTGCCCAAACAGAGGTGCTCTGTCTCTCTGTCTGAGTCCTTTGATCACCATGGGCACCAACTCCTGTCTGATATTTTGGGCTGTGCAGGGTGGGCTTGTTAACTCGCTGGGTGGAGGGAAACACCTTGTCAGGACAGGAAGGAGTGATTCAGCCACTCCTTGCTCTGAGTCAATATTTACCAGTGGCTCTGGGTTTGGGGGTGGGGTGGTCTCTCTCCAGGGTCACATTCCCACTCTCCTGAGTGAGGTGGCTGGAGCCACCAGTCTAAGAGGGTGCTAGCAACCCTCTCCTGGGAGCACAGCTGCTTTTTCTAGGCTGCATTTGGATGCAAACTGGCACGCTGTGGCCATGTCTGTTTTTCTTGTTTTTTTTCTAATTGTAGTCTGAAGCTTTCCTTAATGGGACAGAGAAGTCTTTGAGACTGGAAATGTGCTCTTCTCTTTGTTTCTGGTAAGACATAACACTGTCCTCATGGGACCGCACTCCAACAGGGATATTTTAGTTCTGCCTGGCTCCACTGCTCGCTGGCCCGCGGTCTGATGGCTGTTTGTCACTGGGACTGCAGCGCTGGGGAACAGAGACTGCCCTCACGGCAGCTGCTCTACTAGGCTGGAGCCCTGAATTTGGCTAGGCTTCCCAAGCATTTCCACGAGGCAAATAGTAACACTAATTTCAGCTGGACACTGTATTTCTTGCTTACATTCCTAAGGGGCCGTGTTGTTGTGCTGCCTTTGCCTTTTCTCCGTGTTAAATGAATTGCTATATTTCACCCTGAGGGTTGTTGTGTCCTGCTGGTGGATGATTATATTCCTCTGTTTGAGACATTGAAGATGAAAGAGCAGATGGAGATACTCTTCTGCCTGGACCCTGATATGATTTTGTGAAGATGTTGAATATGTCCTATCCTTCAGAACCTGGTGTCTTTTATACTGGTGTAAGACAGGAATAATTCCATTGGCACCAGTGTCATTTACACCAGTGTAATCATGGGAGGAGAAGAAATAGGCCTGCAGGGATTTTTTCTTTCTTTTGGGGGGAACCATGCTGACTGTAAAACCACAGCAAAATTATTTTTAAATGAGAAAAATTTCTTTAAGACAGATCAGCCTCTTAAAAAGAGAGACAAATGGAATGAAACGCAGCAGTTCAGAAAGTCCTGTGGTATTTGGGAAATGGGGCAGTTTGCTGTAAAGGGAGGAGTAAACAGCCAAAGCCAGGAGAGTTGCAAAAAGAGAAAGACCCAGAAAACAAAGCTGCTTATGAATTACATTATCAAAATTTCTCAGAGTACAAGAGATGAGATTGTAAAGGCAAGTTTATTCTCAGCACATGCGTGGAAAAATGTAAACCTCAGTAAGAACCACTGAGTAAACCTGAGAAAATAAAATGACTGTGCCTGGAAATGTTTAGAGGATGGTGTTTGTCAATTAATGAACTGAGAGGCCACCATTTGCAGTTCACTACACAGCAAAGGCATGCACAAACTAAGCCCAAAGAAGGAGATTTCTTCTTTTTCCCCAGTAGGAGGAATGCAGGGACATTTTGCTCTGTGTTTCATCTGCAATTCATTTTTTTCTTTCATAAAACCTGGTGATTATTGAGAAGAGAAAGTTTGCTCCAAGTGCCTGGGCAAGGGGTCATGATTACTCGCACCACCAGGTTCCCATTTGCCTACAGGTTTGTTGATTTTAATGACAAGCCTTTACCACTCAGTTTCTCAGTTGTGTCAGCAGCTTCCCCCAACAACCCAGTGGTGCTTTTTTGGATAGGCTGTGCAGACAGGAGAGAGGCTCCAGCCAAAAAGCACACGTCGAGTTCATACTCCCTACTGTAAGAAACCTCAGAGTATGACTAGGTTTGGATCCAGCCTCATGGTTTGGACTAATTTCTAATAGAAATACACAGATATCTCCAACAACGTATTTTAATGAGAAGAGGAAGACACAATACATGTACCTTGTTAGGGAACATCTCTTCTCCAGGCTAAGAAGCTTCTCTCTATCCTGGGGAAAACGCTTGCTTTATGTACAGAACTGCCTTAGAAAGGGAAGGGAGGGGGATTCTGGCAGCACTGGGAATCTTCAGCATGCCGAAAGGAAGAAATGCCAAGGGGTCTGCTGCCTTGTAAAAGGAGGGCTGCTTGATTAACTTTGTGGAAAGGAACTCAGCTGTAAAATACAGCATTTTGTCTTTAACACCGACTGCAAGCTGGGGGCACAGCCAACTGAGTAGTCTAAGCTAGCCCAGGACCTGGATGTTACCAGGAATGCAATGAGAGACAGGCTGGTGAAGGGGGAATGTCGAGGAGCCAAGGTGCTGTTGCTGAAATTCGCAAATGACTCACCAAGGAAACAAACTCATGTAGGATCCTGACTTACAAGGGAAAGCATTAAGTCTTGCAAGGAAAAAAACCCAAACAAACCAACACAAAACCACTGTGTGTCCATCTATAAATCTGTTCCATAGGCTTAACTGAATCATCACAGAGAAAAGAAGCACATTTCAAGACCAGCATTTCTGCTCAATCTTTCTGAGCCTTGGGAAAGTGGTTATGCCACTGGAAATGACCAGAAGAACCCCAAATCATCCCTGCATGGCTCATGCTACAGCTAATGCTCTCACTGTAACAGCAGCAGAGGCTTGGGCTGAACTACACAGTCCAACACACTCTGTACAACATCAGACAGAGGTACTGCACTTGGCTGGTCCTTGTGACATTATAATTAGAGACAGGGCTTGAATCAGCATCCAAATGTGGAGTAGTGCTGTGAGTCAGTTGAGATGTGCCCACCAACATTGTCATTATCCTGAATTTTGTCATTTATAAAAAAATCCAAGCACTGCAATCTTCAGGGTATTCACAATTTAGTGGAGTGAATACCCCATATTTGGGGTATACTAATATAGATATACTTAGATATATATCTATATCTATATCTATATCTATATCTATATCTATATCTATATCTATATCTATATCTATCTATATCTAATCTATATCTATATCTATATCTATATCTATATCTATATCTATATCTAATTAGATATACTAATCTCTGTTCTCCAAGGCCCAAAGTCAGTAAATTGTTTAAAATGTAGCTGGGAGACACAGAATTTTGGGAGCTGCACCTGTGAAAAAGCTGCCTGAAGTTGAGCATTCCAGAATAGAGACGGACCTTAATTTTTGGGATACCTGAAATGAGCACCCCAATTGAAGCATCTCTAACTTGTCCTTAACAAAAAATAACTGAAGGTCCATGTCTTTCTCTGATTAAAATGGCTCTGATCAGAGAAGGAAAGTTAATGTGTCACAGGAAAAAAAACCAATCAAACAGCAAACAAAAATCTCAAAGACGAAACTGCTCAAAGTGATTTAAAAATACTTGACTGCACCAGGACAGATGCCAGTGAAACCAAGCATTTTGGGGTAAGATCTGCCAATTGTGCCGAGCACACCATGCATTACAGCTCCCTTTCTCACATTGCTGGAATATTCCCTGAACAGCAGCATGAATTCAAAGTGAGTTTTGAATTGTTATCTGAAACATCCTGGTTCAAATGTCCCAGTTTCTTATTCCAGGTCTAGAAAATCTTTGGGTTTGATCCTTCTCAGTGCAGGCAGGTGCATCAGCGTTTGTCCTTTTCACTTTTTTATCCTGAATTTTGCCTCCCCCTTTGAACCCTCAACTCCAACTCTTTTATGGACAAATTTGCAAGCACAATTCTACTGACTTTTGCCAATAGAGAATCTGCACAGGAGATAAGGATGCATTCCCTCTTTCACTATTAAATTAGATTCATTTAGCAAACTTGAAAGTCAACTTAAATGCTTTGTAAAGTCTACGAAAAGATAGATTTTTACCCACTGTACAGTAGGAATGGGATCAGCTCTTCAAGCAACAAATTTTAAGGAAATGTGTTGATCAAAGGTGGACCCAAACAATTACCTTAGCATCAGTAACCTAAAACAGTGGTGCTTCAAGGTTGTGGGGACTAGTTTCTCCACTTCCCAATGCTGTTGATATTCCTTACAATTCTACCATTGATCTACTGATTGATAAATAGCTCCAGAGCCACCCTTGGCATCAATTACACTTACAAGTTCAAAAATTGTGCTAGAAAATCAGAGGCCAAATTCAGCCAAGAGTCAATGATACAGAGATGGCATTTGGCTTCAAGACAAAAGCAAAACATTTCCCTGACAAGAGCTCAGTTTACTGCCCAGGATTCATTATCTGAAGAAGGAATGTGGGTTTTCATGAGTTTGAAAATAAACCCAGTTACATCTTTCTGATAATGTGGAAATGCAGAAAGGTCTCTATGTTGGTTCACCTCTATTTCCTATGGATTAAAAAAAATATATCCTAAAATATCCTGCTAATACTCTACTTTGTTATAGCAGAACCTCCTGCCAACTTGGAGCACACTTAACTATGACACCTCATGGAATTATAGAATTATAGAATAGTTTAGGTTGAAATGGGCCTTTTAAAAGTCATCTGGTCCAATCCTCCCGCAATGAGCAGGAGGATGAGGTTGCTCAGAGCCCTGTCTGACCTGACCTCGAATGCTTCAGGATGGGATGATGTTCATGTTATTTCACGGAAGAAATAGGATGTAGTATCCCTTTCTTCTGAAAGAAATAGTGAGGCCAACAGGTGGAAAATCTTGAAGTATTGTACACTTCAGTGCTTAAAAGGCAGATAATAAGAGAGTCAGGAACTCTGAGTTTAATTCCTGGCTGTCTAATTGATTTGGTTGGATGGTCTTGGATATCTCCATTGGAGCCAGAGTCCTCAAGCCACTAAGAGCTTTGTCTGAATGAGAATGGGGATTTGCTTCATAATTTTGCTGTCTTCCAAATTCTTCCTCACAAATATAGTAAGGATAATTCTTCCCTCCCACTGGTATGGCAATTCTTAACTCCATGTTTGCAAAACTCATTACAAGTTTTGGATAAAAGGTGTTAGAAGGGTGCAAAACAGATTTGACACCTTTTTTCTATAGAGGGCTTTTGAAGCTTCCTGTGATTGTCCATGTTTTTGAAGATTAGTCAGCTTTTCTACAGGATTATGAAAAGTGAAAGCCTGCAGCGGCAGGAGGTTGGGATTAGTGACCCAGAAGGTCTTTCCAGTTCTGTGGAGGATTTTCCAAGCTGTACCAAAGAGGTTAAAGCCCACTTGTGTGGTCTGAACCTAACACCTTCAACACACGACCCCATTGAAATTTTTTGCTGTGTCCTTTTAGCAGAGTGGAAGCAGGGCCAGGACTTGGCCTCTGTGTGAAGGTAAGAGAAAGCACTTGCCACAACAATGGAGAGCACCACACAAGCTCACTGACAGCTCAGGAAATGGGAGGAGTCAAGAAACATCTAAAGAGACACAAACAGCCTCATCTCTCTGGTCCTGAAAAGCCACCTCTAGAAGCACCACTTGTGTTACCACTGCCCAGGCAGCCCTGGACCTCCCCTCTGAAACCCACCAGCAGCTGGCAGCAGTTGTGACTGTGGTTTTGTGGTGCAGACACCTGTCCCTGTGAAACTAATCTGGGACCACCGAGCTCATTTTCTTGTGGTAATTTACCAGCTTCCCATACGGTAAAAATTTTTGACAGTCGTTGTCTTGGGCTGGAATAAAATCAGGGATCCAGTGAGGGGAGCTGCTTTGGTCATGCTCTTAGCCAAGACTGTGTTTTACCGCACTGGAAGGTGGGCACTGGTGTTGGGGCAAATATGTGTTAGAGGTTAACTCAGATAGTCTCAACCCGCCACACCTCCAAGCCTTTCTGAGGAAACCAACAGTTTCTGATGTTCAAATGTGCTTTGCCAGCCAAAATGTCAACCGCATGCCACCTCCAAGGCGGCCACAGTTCAGTGGTTGCACATCAGAGCCGCTGGTCCATATTTATAAACTGCTTTGATATCCCAGATGAAAGGACAGTATACAAATGCCCCATTCATTTAGGTGACATACAGTAGCAGCAAACAGAAAAATCGTTGCCCACAGGTTTAGAAAGGCATATTCCTGTTTATTAATTGAAGACCACATAAAGAATGCTTGGTTAAAGTGTTCCTCTTGGAGTGGACATTTCAGTGCTGGTCCAGCGAATGAAAATAGTCTGCATGGGCAAATGGCAAAAACATCAAGTTTGAACAACTCAAAACAAAATTCTCTATAAAAATGCAGAAAAAGTCTTTTTATATGGAACTAACCTTGTGCCTACAGACCAATAAGGAGTGAAGCAATCACTCCTTTGCCAGATCAGGATTACAGTGAAATTATTTTCCTAGCGAAAAATAATCTAAGTTAGAAAAGGAATAATCATTACAGTGTGAGCATAAGCTGTTCTGCAGCTTAGTATCTGTCATATTAAGCCACCCATGGGTTCACCAGTTCTCTCTCTTTTATGCATATAATGGAATCTTTGGATTTCTAGATATATATTCCTCACTTCTTTCTCTGTGTATCTTTGAGATACATGACCCCATTGCTTCATTTGGAAAGTTATGTTAAATAAAACCTTGTCTGCCTGTCATCTCAGTATTCAATTGAAGTGCTGAGCAGATACCCATTCACAGTCCCTGGGAGCATGCAGAGTCTTTCATATATCATAACCATAAAAATAAATAAATTACAAAGCAGAAAGGAGATAAGGCACAGGTTTAGGCTGCCTTTTGAAGATTTATTAAAACAAACTGATATTTCTTATAGTGTGCATGTAACCAGAATATATAATTGACAATGATAATCATTAACAGGTACTAATGTTATTTCAGAACAGAGGATGGAACGAGACAGACTAAACCTCCATGCATGCAGTAGAGGAAATCCAAACTGTGATAATTAAATGCAAATAAAGCCTGGGGGCAAAAATTCCTGGTCTCTCTAAGATAAGAGAAATGTATTTCTACCATCTATAGTTCATTTATTTCTCTTGAAGACTCTAATTTGTTTTTAAGCTAATAGATCAAACATTCTTGTCACAGTTCGTGCAACTGTCTCAAATATGTGAGAAGTACCCGCCAGGCGAGGACCACCAGCAATTTTTATGATTTCTTTACACTACAAATATTTGGCAGAACTGAAATCACCCAATAAAATAAACCTGCGGATTCATCTGCAGTTTTAGACTCTCTCCAAGTATTTTTTGGATTTCTTCCCAAAATAACTGATGCTCATGATATTCCAATATCAAATGAAAATATGTCCTAATTTTCATGTCTCACTACCACCATCTGTTATTAAAGAGAAAGTCATCTTTTTCCTAGTGGGCCAGGTAGTTTGGAGACACCCATTTGACCATCCAGCAGCTCTTCTGGTCCTCCACATCACTGGGTTGGGGGGATTTGGACATAACAAAGGACAAAACCATGGGGCACTGTTGGTACAATATAATTTCCTCCAGTACCAGCATCATCTGCCAACTAGTTCCCAAGGAGCACTATGTCTCCCCATGTCTCCAGAGGAGAAGATGGAATTTAATTGTGTGCAAGAATGGCATAAGGGAAAGGTTCAGGATCCTCTTTGGGAAAGCCTTTGGCAAAAAAGAATAGATTAAAAATACCGTGCTTGAAAACACAGCTGTACTGACATGGCAGAGGTCTTCAATGAAAACCACTCAGCAGTACATAAATGTTGCAGTTACTTTTGTGAGGTTCAGATCATCTGCCTGACACTTCAGAAAGTCAGTCACTGAGCTTTGTAGACATTCAGCCCTTCTTAACATTACATCCATGCTTCAAGTATAAAAGCGAAGTCTTTCTCCTCCAAAGGTGAAATAAGTTATAAACCACCCCAACCTTCTGCCTCTACTGCTGCGTTTGACAACCAAACCACATCACCACTTATTCACCCCACCAAGGCATCCCAGAGAGCCATTCCTAAACAGCTGACGCTGCTCTTCCTCCTTCCTACAGATATTTTTCTTTCCAGACATCTTGAGCTGTAGTTTTAGCAAGTGCTACTTGCAGTATGTCTTGTAAATCCTACAAACCACTATAAAATCACACAGTGTCAATTTTATGTGTTTTCCAACAGAAAGGATCATGTTTTTTGTTTCTACCAGTCTCTCAGCTGTACAGTGCCTTGTAAGTATTAATTTTTAGGGTCATTACCCACTCTGATTTTTGTAAAGCTCTCCAATTTTACAAGGTTTTTCTCACACCATGCTAGACTAGCTGGCAGCTGGCTAATATTGACTAGGTTGTGGAAGACAAACCTCTTTATTAGTGTAATGTGGAATTCAAGCACTGTTGTTTCTATGGATTGAAATCATATCCTTTTAGATATAGTAGTGTAGCAAGTACAGCCACTGAGAAATTTCCATTTTATTTGTTTCTTTTTAATACCAAGTTTGTTATTTACAAAGACAGAGTCACCCCCAGGAAAAGCTTGATTTTCCTGAATTGTTTCCATTTTCCCTCAGGAAAGCTGAAGCAAAGCATTTAACTCAGGGTCAACATGACCTGAAAATTGTTCAGGTCAGGTCTAAACAAATTAAAACTGTTGTAGGTCAAGTCAGCCTGACATGGATCTGCTCTAGCTGGAGTTACACATACATGTTGGGATCTGCATATCTGCTGTAAAGCAATGGAGATTCTCTCCAATGGGGAAACCCAGCCAGCAACAAAACAACAGGAAGAAAACAACTTCACAAGGTGAATGGAGAAAAACTGTAAATACAGCTGAGTGTTGAAATTGCCCAAAATCCAAAAATATTTCAAAATACTTCCCACATTCACAATAAAAGATTTTTCTACAAGTATCTCATTGTACTGTAAGTTTCCAACAGTTCAGTTTGGGACCCAAATCCAATGAATGATTAAAGGCAGGACACAAATTGAGATCTTTGTAGGGACATGTCTACTCAGAGACATAAAACTATTTTGTTAACTGTCAGGGAATACTGGATCACAGTGGGATTTGCAGTATTTTGTAATTCTATATGTATTACGTGAAATCAGACACTATCATTCCCATTCCATAGACAGGAAACTGGAACTGTGTGAGCACTGCTACATGAGCAATACAGAAAACAGTGAGCGGACATTGGAGGGTCTCTAGCTCTTGAAACTAAAAACCAATCAAGAATAACTCCCTTTGAGGTAAGCTGTCATCCAGGACAAGACCACAAACATACCATATGAATCTACAAAGTGGAAAATTAAAAAAAAAAAAAAGGAAAGACATGATTCTTCCCAAAATGTGTGGTCAATTTGTGAGGCTTGTGCAGTGAGATGCTGTACAAGAGAAAGCTCTTTGTTAGGCCAAAAAGCTCATTAATCAGCTATTGACAGCTAGTGTAGACAGGGGATTAAGAAGAGAGGGGACAATTTTTAAAACCATGATCCAGGATCTTCATGATCCTCTTTGGCTGAACAAGGATCTCTTCAGAGAGGGAAGACTGTGTGAAAATCCCATTTCCCTAGATAGGCCCAGTCTCACCACGTCTATGCTGTTCTTGACCCAGGCTACTGTCAGACCATTGAGTCTTTCTTGTTCTCCATCTGTGATACATTTCAGCTGCTACTCTTGATTTTTCATTACAGGTCTGTTGATGGCTGTAGGGGGCTGAGAGAGGAGATGTGTTGAGGCCTGGGCAGCAAATGTTCTGCAGACACATCTGAACTTACCACTAGTGTACATTTGCCTGTGATATGGAGGACTGGATATGATGACCAAACAACTCTCTGCTGAATTTATACTTCTACACTCATGACCTCACAGATTCAGTATCGTACAAAAAGGGCCACACCAGGACAGTCCTTGCTGAAAAAGGGCCCTTCTCAGGCCTGGCTAAATGCTGAAGGACCTACTTCCTAGGGGGTATTGTTTTTCCAGAAAAATTCTCACTGTTCCCTCATCTACTGTCTACACAAGCTGTCTGTGTTTTCCTCCCCATGTGACTCGAATAATATATAACAGAAGTTAGACTCTACTGTATGCAAAAGCCAATGGTTTTATGATGGAGGAAAAACTCAGCCATGAAGGCACAGTGTAGAAAAACATAAAGAGCTGAGGAAAGCTGAAGTACAGAAAGGGACATTATGAGCTGAGTGCCCTGCAGGTCCAGAACAAAGCAAGCCTACGCATTTCAAAACAACATCTCTGTTACTCTAAAGGGTTTTGAGGAACATCATTTATTTCAGTGCCAGCACCAAGACAGACTTTTTTCCACGACACAGACATCACAGGTGGAGATGCACCCACCAAGTGCCCACCTGGACCAGCTCACTGAAGACTGATCTCCCGCAGATTATCTGAATAGAAAAAGCCTGGCAAGTGGGAGTTGTGTTAATTCTCATATCCTCGACACAGCTCCAGTAACCCACTCACCATCGGGTTAAGCTCCTATTGAACATGAGCAGAGCTCCTTACATGTTGTGCAACACAATGGAAAATTGAGACCATACCATAGATGAGGACATAGGAGTTACGTGGTTTGCCTGAGGCCACACAGTGAGTCAGCGGCTAAATTATAAACTTGGGAGTCCCTGGCTCCAAGTCACTTATTCAATCTATGCTGCCTCTAAGGCACATTACATTGGGGGTATTGTATGGAAATGACATTAACTTTAAAGAGCAGTGTACAGTAGAAACAAGCAAAATAAGTGGGCTTTATTGTGGGCTGATTTTAAAAAAAAAAGTATGAAAAAAGTGACACGAGCACTTTTGCAAGCATGCAGTGTAAATTAATTTTGCACAATTTGATTTTGAAACCGCCCTCCTGGATTAAAAACCTAAACACCAAGTTTCATCCCATAATGGACCCTCATTTTCCACTCTTCTCTTTTTTTTTTTTTCTGGCAATTCTGTTAACCCCTGAAAATAGTGGTTTAATATGGAAATGCTGACAGCTCCTTAAAGTAGAGCATTGCATTTGCAACACTGTAATTATGCCTGCTTCAAAATGCTCCAAAGAAAACAAGATTTTCCTGTTCAAACAAATCTTGAATGGCTTTAGCCCCAGAATTAAATCATTCAGACCAAAAAGGACCGTGTCAAGCATGCTGAACCAGGGCTGTACCAAGGAGATGTGGAAAGAGATAAATGCAAACTGATTTTACAGTATTTACGTAATTAGATCCACATCTCTGCTTTTCTCTATTGAATGAGTAAAGACCAGATTAACCTTATTATTATGATGTTTATTTGATTGACTTAAGGATTCCATCTGGATAAAAGAGAGCCTAGATGTCTTTCTCCATGCGTGCCCAGCGTGAAGCCAATCAACATGCCTCTCTAAGTAACAAATTTGGTTTATGTCATCTATCAGCAAGATACTGTAATATTGGATATAGCTTTAGTTCAATGGATGACTGCTCCTTAGAGACCACGCAGCTTAGAGGTTTCCATCCTGCATTTTTATGTCCCCAGAGAAAATTACTTGCCAGATTTTCCACTCTTGTGAAGAGGGTGGTAAGGAAATGTGTGGTGCAGAACGCGTGCATGGCACATTTAAACAAGAAGGCAACAAATAGCTCAGCACTCCCTTTTTGGTGGAGGATGTTTGCTTGTTTTGCAAGACTTCCTTGCGTCCCTTTTCTGCTCTGTAGAAAAAAGGCAAAGATGTGGGTAGATACAGGATTCCTGTGCCAGTGATGAGAGAGCAAGAGAAAAGAGAAAGGTTTCTTACACTGCTCATAACTTTGATCGTTGGGACTGCTTCATGCAAATTTTCCTTCCTAACTATATTTACTGTCTCTCCATTTAGCATAAGTAATGTTAGAGCAAACGTCAGGAGGAATTTGGTGTCAGTCTCATTGCATTTGTATGGGGAAAAACAATTTTTTGAGTTAATAGAAGTCCCTGCTGATGGATTCTTACTTCCTTTGAAAAGCTATCCCATCAGCTAATTAAAAACCACTGTCAAGGACCTTCTCCTGGTAGGAACCCTCACTTCCCAGACAAGAGGACAACACAGCAAGCTGAGGCTGAGACAGCTTGGCTTTATTTTCCAGCTTTGCATAACCAAGACAGACTGACACAGTCAATCTTTACCATCTCCAACCAGCAAAGCAAAAAAAATTGATTTATTCTCCATCTTGTATAAGTCTTCTTTACTCAGGTTGCTGTAATTTCTGGGGACAGTCTTCTTTTGACTACATGCAGGTACAACATGCAGGGTTCAGGCTGCTCAGTGCAACTCAAGGGTGAGCAACTAATCCAAATAGATCACAGAATCACAGAAGCACAGGACACAGGATGGGTCAGGTTGGAAGGGACCACAATGGGTCATCTGGCCCAACATCCCTGCTCAAGCAGAGCACATGGCACAGGATTGTGTCCAGACAGTTCTGGAATATCCTCAGTGAGGGAAACTTCACACCCTTTCCAGGCAATCTAGAAAGTTGAATCTGACCAAGAACTTTTCTGTCATCAAAGTGGCCATCTTGTAACTGTAAATGGACATATGGCAAATGTTTCTGTTTTATCTGATTTCCCATTTCTTGCTGTAACAGACACACAGGAATTTGCCATCAGGCTGCAATCTGACACGGCTGGGGTACAGGAGACTCTGCCTGTTATCTCACTCTTACCACACAGACTCACTCTTGACTTCCTCCCACATGTTATCACAACAGACTCCAACTTGTGCCTTGCTTTTCTGTTGGGAAAAGATTGTGCAACCTCCAACACTCACCCAGAAACCCTTCCCCCACAGGGAAGGAAGCCTCCAGCCAAACGAAAGCTTTGATATCAAGAGCACAGTGATGTGTAAACCTATAATAATGTGCTTGGACGGCAGATCTCCTTCAGGAAAACAACAAAACAAAACACTCCTAATTAAGGTATTGGCTTGCAGGAGGTACCCAGTCCAAAATTATTTTGACTCCATATGGAATTTATACAGAATGCAACATGCAATAAAACACCAGTGCACCCAGATGTGGATGTTCCCCAGCTGTCTGTCTGCCCCCTTTGATGGCAAGCTACAAAGATCCTTCCCGACACAGCCATCTCTGCAGGAAGCAAGAGGTGACTCCACCATGGTCTCATATCAAACTGAGCAGTGGAAGGGAAATTTTAGAAAGAGAAGGTTTAAGTTTACAAATGTAAGTTGCTCTCAGCTTTTATTTTGTGTGGTCTCAACTGCGGGCTCTTGGACTTGATGATGCCTGTGGGACCCTTCCACCTCAGAATATTCTGTGATTCTGTGGTTCCTCCCAAACTCAGGGATGGGTCACACAATGCCAAGGGAAACTTTTGGGAAGGACAGCCTGGGGCTCTCCAGAGTTTCTGCTTGGGGCTGTGGATGCAGATGTTATTTTTCCCTGCAGCTGTTGGGGGCAGTAGACAATCAATCCTGGGTTTCTGTAATCTGTATGACCTGGGTGTGGATCACATATAGTCCTGATGCCAAAGAGATTTGCAAGCCACCTGGCATGTCTGGGAATATAGGCAAAATGTAAGACCTGCCTTGAGAAATGGCTGTTTTGGTGGTCCTTGAGACTAGTTTGCTCCTGATCAGGGCCAAATTCTGCTATCATAAATTGCAGTATGATTTAGCAAATGCCAATTGATTTTGGCTAGCATTTTCTCAGTTTCAAGCCATGAGTATAGTTATTTTAGATGTAGCTGAATTTCCAAACAAGTTCCAGGAAATGAGTAGTTTAAGCCTGAGAGTCAGGAAAACAGATTTTCTTTGGACAGATGCAGGAGGCAGATTATAGGCAAAGGCCCACGAGACAAAATTTGGAGGTTTTTTTTACACTAATGGTTACCAAAGATCATGTTTTACCCAAACAATCCACTCTACAGCCATAGGTGTGCTGGGCATTGTTACTACCACAGCATGCACTGAGGTGTGTGTTGGCTGCATGAGGTGTGAAGGCCACAGCACTACTTGGAACTAAATGATCTTTAAGCTCTCTTCCAATCCCAGCCATCCTGTGATTCTAGGAAGTGAAGCAGGAGCAAGAGGCTGGATTCAATCCACACATCGGCCATTAATTATTTCACATGTTACCCCATTGTAGGATTCCCTTGTCTGCACTGATACCTCATAACTTTTAAATCATCCAGAAGCCCAAAAGCAGAACCTCCACATTAGACCCCAGAAATGAAGAGCCTTCTCTCCACCATGAACCCTCAGTAATCCATGGGGAGGGAGTCAGCATCCTGGTGGACAGCTCAGCACAAAATCTGAAGGTGTCAGAAAAAGCAGCTTTTTGGTCCACTGCTGAAGGACAGCAGGCAACTCAGTAAAAAAAAAAAATTCTCTGGAAGAGTGGTTGGACATTGGAATAAGATGCCCAGGGAGGTGGTAGAGTCACTGTCTCTGGAATTTTTCAAGAGATATTTGGGAATGTGGCACTTGGGGATGTGGCTTGGGGGGGAATATGGTGGTGCTAGGTTGACAGTTGGCCTGGATGATCTTTAAGGTCTCTTCCACCCTTGGTGGTTTAGTCATTATATGATTCTGTTTGTGATGTTTCAGGTGCTGCTTCTCACAGGCAGCGAGCTTAACACAATGAACAGTGAAAATCTGCAGTGCTCTAGCAGGCTCTAGTACAGGCTAGAGTCAGTGGGAAGAAACATGAACATTTAGGGTACAATTCTAAATTTTATCTTTCCTAAAACAAATGCCTAAAATACCTCAGGATTTGTGAAACTTTCATGTTTTTTAGGAAGCATTAAATCCATGTTCCTCACCCTGACCTTCTGCATCCATTTCTGTTTGAAAGCTCAGGGATGGGATTTTTATTTTTTATCTCTAGGCTACTCTTATTCTGAAAAGTGAGTGCTCTGTGGCATATTGGTCCCCAGTGTGCCATACTGGGAACCTGCCAGAACAGCTCCAGCTGCCTTCTGGCCTGGGTTGGGACAGGGAGGTGGCTGGTGCACACCAGGGTCTTTCCCTATATGGGACTGCACCGTGGTCAGGTAATTGTAGATGCCTGGTACAACAGGTGCCAGAATGCTCCTTTAATAAAATCATTGCTTTGAATAAGAATAAGAATAAGAATAAGAATAAGAATAAGAATAAGAATAAGAATAAGAATAAGAATAAGAATAATAAGAATAAGAATAAGAAGGAATGCCCAGTAGCCAAAATGCTAAGCCTTGATCCTGAAAATACATGCTCACATGCATAATTCTGTGCACTTAGCAGTCCCCCTGCAGTGCTCTGAGAAGTTTGGAATGGGCTGCTCCAGTTCCCATGGGCTGTAGCATGGACAGGACACTCCTGATCTCACCACGCAGAAAGTGACCTGTGTTCCTGGGTGTACTGGGACCAGACCCCCTGCCAGACTGTACCTCAGATATACTCCTTTTTCAGTAGCAAAAATGGGGTTCTGTGGGGGGCAGATGCCCAAATAGGGATTTCATTAGTTAATGGGACATGGTTCAAGACTTTCACATCCTTCCCGGGTTCCACTGACCTGTGTGATGCCTTGAGGATTGGCTGTTTCTCAGGAGATTTAACAGGGATTAGTGGTTCCCGTGTTGGAGGTATAAACACAGTTCTGCCAATCACTTCACCCTCCCTACTCACGCCAGGAGAATAATACAAGGTCCTGCTCACTTTCCTCTTAAATTTCACATTCTCATTTAGAATATTTTTCCTTTTTTGAAAGATCATCCAGGGATAAGCAGATAAGGGATTATTTTAACAACTGAGCTCCAATACTGGACCATTTACATTGCTTGTTTCTCACTGGCCTTCTTGTTTACAACACACTGAAATGGTTAATACAAATTATTAACATATGATATACCCAGGTGTTTCATACAGTGGCCATATTTTTTACTCTATAATTATTAGGTTACTACAAACATCACTGAAATGGTTGAATATCTGTATCAGAGAACTCTGAGGAATAGAGAGATTTGACTGAAGGAAAATACTCTAACAAAGGTTTTCCTGTACAGGCAGTTGCCCTCTGACACTAACACAGCTCCTTATAACTTAACATTTTTAATGATGGGTTTGTGAGCAGAGCTAAGGAAAGCTCCAGCCTGGAGAACTAATATTGTAGGGAAGCTCACAGGGTGGTTTCTCCATTCCACCCTGGAGGTAGTTGCATTTTCTCTCAGTGACTAAATGGATGATACATATTCAGGGCTAGATGGTTTTATTTTTCACTCTTACAACATCAGAGCAATTCCTCAGCTTGCAGTGGAGGTACCAGAGAGTGCAGGAGTGTAAGTGGCTCACAGTGGGTAAAAGACATTTCTCTTGACTTAGTGAATACATATAATTATATATAGATATATATGCTGCAGCTTGGTCCTTCTGTTTCTCTGCTAAACAGGATATTTTCATAATTCTTTCTCAGTCCTCAGGATGGTGACAAGATGGATGAGGGATGTGAGAACTTTTTGTGAGTTAAATGTACCCATCCTTTTATTCTCCCAGCTTGCTTAATAATCAGCACTTAAAATCAAAACAAAATAAACTAAAGATCTCCAGTATACTATGGTGGCTGAGGGGTGCTTGTGTAAGTGGAGTTCATGGATTCCATTGCTCTTTTTCCTTATGCCTCAGGTTGCCAGATGGTTGAGAGCAACCCAGATAGACTCCAGCATGAGAAGACAACCTTTCCACAGGGAATAGTGCTAGTGGCCAAGTGTGCAACCAGTTCTCCTGCTAATTAGAGCCCAAAGTAGAAATGATCATGATCATATGTTTTCATTACAAAAAACAGGAACTCCTGGCTTGTACCAGCTCTGCAGCATTGACAGAGTATTCCCCTGGAGAGGCAGCTTTTTGGAGTCACATTTCTTGCACACTTCTTATAATTTTATAATCATATCCATAGTCAATATCTTATAATGCCAATAGGAATACTTCTCTTATAATCAATACCACGAACAAATTGCCACTTTAAATAATTTCATTTCCATTTACAGAGTTGCCCAGCATGAAGGATTTCTTGGGAACAGCAAGCAGTGACCCCCGTGCTTGCACTGCACTTGGAATCTCAGCAAGTGCTTTTGCAGCATCCCTTCCCAACAGGACTAAGCTCTCACTGGTGAGGGATGTTTGCTCTTGAGTGAGTACATGCAGGACAGATTTCCAGCTTGCTGCAACTCTCTTTATAATTAATCACACCTTAGAAATCTGAAAACATGTCAGCATCCTGCTGAATGGGTGACTGCAGTGGCCACACACTTTTAAGACCCTTCAGCACAAATCACTTTAGGAGAAGCCTTGATATTTAGTAATGTTTTTGTTTGGTTAGTCCCATCTGAGGAGTCCTACAGTGTTCCTAAGTCCTCCTTTGGCAAATATCCACTTCCACATGTCACTGCCTATTGATTTCCATTTGTGCCAACTGACACAAATATTACAGGTGTCAGAAATGGCACCTACAATTTAATTTCATTGAGTGAAAGGAATAGGAGTGATACTGCTGCACATTCATTATCTTGTTTGCATTTTTTATACAGAAAAAGTATTTTTCTCCCTACCTATTAATATAATTTAGTTAGAATGGTTCTTCTTCACATTTCTCTGTTCTTGGTGTCAAAATTAGCATCAGAGAAGCTTCGGTTTACCATCCCAGAGGGGGTGTATAAGGGCTGAGGAGAGAGGACAGAAACAAGACATGGACCAACACTGCTCCCTGAATATGAAGACTCAGGGGTGGTCTGGGAGATGCCCTGCAGGTCTGTGTTTCTGTGAAGAGCCATAAAGGCATTTTTCTACTTCTGGGCTTTACTCACAGATAAAGGCTGGTAGTAAGGGCTCAAAATGCTATAGAAAGTCAGACCTTCAAGGATGGACAAGCCCTTGTACCAGGGCCAGATACCTTTGGTTTTACTCTTCAAACTAAAATTGCCTTTTTCCACCATTTCATAATTTACAGGCATTGCCTAGTCCCTCCTAACCATCACTGGTTGCTCTTTTAGAATGTCAGGGGGGTTTTTTTCAGATCTCTAACTGTCCTATTAAATATCTGTGTTTTGGATTATTCTTCTCAGAATTATTAGTTTGCCTTTTCCCAGACAGAATCTCATTCAGTTTCCTGCTCATATTTCTAACCCCTGGTTCCATTTGTGTTATTTCTCTCTCTTCACTTGGTTTACAGTTCTTTCCAGCACAGTGTCATGTGCAGATCTAGTTAATGTACTTGGTTACACCTCCTTCCAGACCATTAATAAAAGTATTAAATAATATTGCTGCTACTACAAATCCATGAAGCACCCTGCTGTTCACCTCCATCATCCTTGAGACCACAGCCATCCATCATGAGCACCATTTATCACAGGCAAACACACTTTGCAAGCTAAAGCTCTTCTGTTTGAATTGCGTCACTAGTCCTGGGTGAGGAAAAAGGGAAGAAATGTCAAGTGTTAGTGGTGGAAGGAGGGGGAACAAGGGCTGATGGTGTTGCTCAAAGCCACTTCTTATCAAGGAATCCAAATGGACCAGTGGAGAGAAATGTGATGCCTCTCTGCATCTTGCCGTGTCCTGTAGCAGAGGTTTGCCTGATGCACTGTCTGGCAGTGCCAGAGACCACATACTTGAGGGAGGAACTATATATTATCCCAAGAGTTGATCTACCAGCCAGTGCACAACAGGAATAGCAGTCATTGGCAGAGGGGAGATGTTCTTTGTTCCCACATAACTATTTCCGGTAAGAAATAATCCCTTATCCAGACATGAACTAAAACAAGGCGAATTTCAGAGCCCGTCTCTGCTACTGGGATCTGTGATGAGCTGGTAAAGCTGAATATCAAAAAATCCTGGGCTCAAACAGGCAATTAACTGGGGGCTTCTGTCATTTCTGGGCATCTACACCAAGAGGAATGTTGGAAGGATGGCAAGAGAGGTTCTTTCCATCCAGGCTTCCTCCTCAGGAAAGCAACATATTCCCCATGTGCTTGTCTAGACATGTGGAATGTACAGGAATGTAAGTGGTGCCATGCCAAATTGAAGACCTGAGGTCCAAGAAGCTCAAAATCCTGCCCCAGGGAGTGGACAGTATCATGTACCTCTGGGATGCTCTCCTGAAGCACACAGAAGTGGCACAAGCCCTGTGAGCTACCCCAGTCCTCCTTGTAGGGATTCAAGAGGCTTCAAAAAGCAAAGACTATTTTAATCCCTGAAGCATGAGGTGTAGTAGTTTTGCAAACTTTTTTATAAAGCTGCAAGAACTCTGGATTCACTGACCAAACCACAGAAATGTCCCAACCTCATGTGTAGGATAACAAGCCCCCAGAAGTCCAGACAAAACCGGTAGGAACAATGAGGGTAAAGCAAGTGAGAAAATCCCATCCAATGACAACACGTGTTAACTGAGATGGCTGCTCTGGCCTGACCACTTAGCTGACATCTTTACTCCCGCAGATCAGTTTCTATTAGAATAAACTTTTCTGTTTCTTGAGTGTAATCCTGTTTAACTAAGAAATGGGCCTCAAAAATCCTGCTTCATTGAATGCAGTAGAAAACAAGGAAAAGAAAGCATCTGTTTTGCTTTGAAATAACCAAACCTGCTCCTGTAGCAATTTCTGTGTCCCCAAGCCCATTTACTCAAGAAATTATTGAACAAATGCAAGTGAAATAAAGTGTGTTAGGTAATGGAAGTAGGTAATGGAATTTCACTTTGTCTGGACAACAGGTAGCAAAATGCACTTAAAGAGAATACCAAGGCAAATGATACTTGAGGGTACACACATCTTTAGCTCTTAAGTTGAATACACTGATGAATTTTAAAGGAATTGGCTCAGCAGCTTACCAAAGCACTAGGAGTTCAGTTTTCAACAGTTGTGGGAAATAGAAATTATAGGAGAGTCATCGGTGGAAATAGGAGGGGAAAATATTGTAATTATTATGCGTTCTTCATTAAAAATGGCAGTTTGAACAACTTACACTTCACTGCTCAGATATTGTAATTATGGTTAAAATAAGCAAGTCTGAACAGAAGAAAGAGCAGGATAGGTAGAGCCTAAGGTTGAAAAGGGGATAAAAAACATATGAGCTATAGAGAATATGATTTCAGACAGAGAATAAGAGACAATTTCTTCACTAAAACTTCAGAATTGCTGAGTACAGAGCTACAGAGACTAGAATGAATAGAATGAATTTTAGCACAATTTCAAAGAAACAAAGTTTCCTGCAGCAGGTCAGACTCCTGAATTCACACATGCACTGCTTGAACTGGTCCTTGTTTCCTTCCCAGTGTCAGGAGATCTGTCTGCTTGCAGATCATGTGCTGTGATAACATCAGGTCCCAGGAACTGTTGTGCCACACTAGTCACACTTCACTGGAAATCTTTCCCTCATCCTCTGGAGTCTGCATGGAGATTTTGTGCACCCCAGAACAGTGTTTCTGATGGCTCAGTGCTTTTGGTTTGGGCATGATGGCTTACTAATCAAATAATAATTTTTTATCTTTAAATACATCCTTTGTTCACAGTGCTGAACAACAATTAAAAAAAAAAAAAAAGTAAATAGTTTCTTTTATAATTTTAGGTATTGAAACTGCTTGTGAGAGAAAATTGTTAAGTCTGATGCGCTGCCCAAATTCCAGAGGCTCCTTCACCTGCCTGAAACTGCTTCCAAGTGCCTGATGATTAAACGTGCCAAGGGAGCAAGACACTCACTCAGCCCACCCTGGGGATGCTGAAACATTGAGTGCCAACAGCAGAGAGAACCATTTTGTCTTGTTTTTCGTAATACGAGGTTGTGGCTACGGTTTGTTGGTGTTTCTATCGGTGATGGGCACAACAACAGCTCTTCAGGACTGAAACTGCCGTGGAATTTAGATGCAAAAGTATTTGTTTGCATTAGGACAGACACCAGGGCTGGGCATGCAGGGCAAAATGAGTAAGCACTTCCTGTGTTTTCTGGTGTTTTTCTCCGTTTAAACAGGCCAGTACACAGGTGTGACAAACTACAATGTTCTAACCACTGGCCAAAGGAAGCATTTCCTGCTGCCCACGTGCCAGGGATAGGGTTTTCTTCCATGCAGAAGTGTTTGCAGAATGTGAATGCTTTTTGCAGGGAATCATGGATGAGTCCACTTCTTAATTCAGGTCACTCAAAGTGGGATACAGATGTGTGTGATACAGGGCCTGTGCAATTGTGTGAAGAGGAGAAAAGGTAAAATAGCATCTCCTAAAGCCAGAGGAAAATCACTGCTGTCCTCCAACAAGGAAGCAGGGAAGCCAGGGACACTCTAGCCATTCAAAAGGAATAGGTTGTTTAGATAGAAAGGTTGTGTCCTGTTCAATCAACAACCCAACAAGAGGAAATTGGTTTTTTTAACCAGAAATCTGCCTGTACCTCTTCTCGCTGTTAGGAAATGTCAGGAAGGGTGCGAACACACAATCTAATACAGAATTTCCTGTTCTCTTTTTTATTCCTGACTCCTTTTGGCAAAAGGCAGGGTTAAAATTATAAACTGAGACACACCAAAATCTTACACTGTCTTGAGCAGCTACAGCTGGCTTGCACTAGTGTGCATACAAATTCACATTTGCACAACTCACATTGAATTCACTGTGACTTCAGTAAAATCCATTAACAATGCATAAGATGCAAGATCTGGCTGCCATGTAGGGTGTTTGCTCCAGCATGTTCCAGAAGGAGTTACACAAGGTTATTTACAAATACACATTATAATTTCTAATCTTAAGATATACTGCCTTTGAAGTTTCAGAAGCTGCACAGGACCAGATCCAGAATTATGTGGGCACCTAATTCCCATTTAGATCCCAATTGATATAACTGGAGCTCAGTACCTGGGTGCTACTAAGGTATGAACCTTAACAGTAGTATTATAAATTTCATAGTAACAAATCATAGAATCACAGAATGAGAGAATCATTAAAGTTGGAAAAGCCCTCTAAGATCATCCAGTACAATCATTAACCCAGCCCTGTCAATCTACCACTAGACCGTGTCCCCAGGTAAAATATCTAAATAACTTTTTAATATCTCCAGAGATGGTGACTCAACCATTTCCCTGGACAGCCTGTGCCAGTGCCTGACCACCCTTTCCATGAGCACATTTTCCCTAATATCCAATTTAAACCTCTCCTGGTGCGATATGATGCCATTTTCTTATCTATTCTTATCTATTTCTTACCTGGAAGCAGAGCCCAACCTCCACCTGACTGCACCCTTCTGTCAGAGAGTTGTAGAGACTGATAAAGTCATCCCTGAGCCTACTTTTCTCTAGGCTGAGTGCCCCCAGCTCCCTCAGCTGTTTTTGGTGCTCCAGACACACCACCAGCTCCATTGCCCTTTTCTGAAGGCTGGTAAATATGTAAATGTCATCTCACTGCAGTGCAATCTTTACCCCCAGTCATCTTAGACCTGTTTTTCAGATAATGGAGAGAAGCTGGCAATGCCCAATTTACCTTATCCTAAAGGAGGTAATTTTCTACACTAGGTAGAAAATTCCACCCAAAAGTGATTATTTTATTCCACAGAGTATTCAGGCAGCCTGGGATCACCAGCTCAGCTGTGCCCACCTGGGTACAGCCTCAACCTAACATTTCCAGTTTCATATCAACCCAGGACAGAAAAGCTAGTTTTGGGGGAACAACATCTCTAAAGAGCTCCAAAACCAAACACAACACAACAGGCTCCCAGAGTTATGTTTGTGTAAATGCAAGCATGTGTTTCTGCATTTGTGTTCATATTATTGTTACTTTAGTATCTCCTTCATTACTAGCATTCAAAAGGACTTAACAATACACTGATAGTGCACATTACAGTCCTCCCACATGAATTGTTCCCGAACACAGCAATAATGCTTTTCCAGTACCATATGCATCAGAAATATTTATTCATTTGCCTTCATGGGAATACAAGGCAAAGCCTATTAAATCAATAGCTATGCAGAGGGTTTTGTTTTTCCATTAAATCTCCAAAATAAAACTGACAAACTGATTAAACGGATCACATCTTGCAGTTCCCAAAGTCTGCTTTATGGGCTGGTCCATGATATTAATCAAGAGCTGAGCCAGAGGAAAACATTGATCAAACTCTTTTAGAAAGTAATAGAGTCAGACCCTTCAGTGGTGTAAAAGGGAATAGTTCAGCATCTCTATCTCAGTTTATATTGGCTGGATGTCTAGTCCACAAGCTTTATGCTGACAGCTTATTTTAAAAAGTCTGTGTATTAGACACTAAGTATTTTCACTTTCTTATTTGCATTGTAGTAAAAGATTTAGGCACCAAGTTCTTTGAGGCAGAGATTTCCCCAACTGTCTACCACAGGCTGTGTGAATATGTAACATCCATTCACTGGAGGTGAAGGAGGTTTTCCCGCTCCCAAAGTGGTCATTCTTGCTGAAGACTCCCTGCACCTGTTTTCCACTGTGCTCTCAGTGAGATGTGCTCATCACTGACCGTAAAAACACAACTCTTGGCTCCTCAGAGCGAAACTCTGCCTCAGAGCTGTGGCCAGGGGGGAATTTCCCAGGGGTCACAATGACGGGGCTTTTTTTCTCTTCCTTTGTGGTAAGTGGCATGGTCTGCTTCGAGGATCACCTGAGATTTTGCTGATCTCACCAGCTCACAAGCACCTGCATTTGCCAGCTGCTGTTCCCACCACCCTTGGCTGCCCCAGATCACAGGGCATTCCCCAAAGCCTAAAATATAGAATAAAACCCACAAATGCAATGCAACAACAGGAAGAAAGTAAGAGATACAAGAAGTCTTAAGTATCAACAACAGGTAGAAACTGTTTTTTTCCGTAGTGCTTACTTTGATGCCATCTCATCAAACAGAGTATCTATGTCCCTGCTGTGCTTATTATATATAAAACCGTAAGCACAGAGTCACAGAATGGATTGGACTGGAAGGGACCTTAGAGTTCATCCAGGTCCAACCCCCCTGCCATGGGCAGGGACACCTCCCACTAGACCAGGTCATACTGGAAGTGCTGGCTGGGACCTGGCAGGTCACAGGTGAGGGCAGCAGCCAAGTGGGGGACAGCAGCAAGGTGAGATAAGACCCTTGTCACCTTGTCTTGTCAGTGGACATTGAATTTCAGGATCTGTGCAGCCTCATGCAAAAAGCCAAATTAATTACTGTCTCAAAAGGGTGCTGTGAGTAGTGTTCCATAAACTGGTGATTATTCTATTATCTCAGCAGCGTAGGATACATCCAGCACAATAATTAGGAAGACAGATTCCCCTTGTAAGCTTTTTCTGCACTTGTGTATATTTTTTTCCCTGTGGGACCATTAGCAACAGAGCAGTAAATCTGCAAGATCTATTCCCCATATGAGCAAGGGCCTGAAGTTTGCCAGGTTACAAGAAATATAATTAGGACTCCTTTACCTGGCAGATTAATGAGTTGAACAGCAAAGGCCAGAGAGCAGTAAATTAAACACCTAAACACTCTGATCTCCGCATGTAATATAATAGTGAAATAGTACATCTTTTGTAATGGCCTTAGCCATTTCAACACATAAATTCCTTATAACATATCAGTTTTATGGTACTTTTTTATTGTGCATTGGTATAAATATTTATACTTTTAGCTTGCCTTGCCAGTAAATATTTAGCATTTTGTTCTAAATGGTGACAGCCTCGGGTTCTTCCACACAAAATGCTGCATGGATTTGTCACGTGAATGCATTTAATGAGCCACTGAGAATGTGCATTTGGCAATAATCACCTTTTAGAAGAACTAACAAATGCTCAACAAGCTGCTTGTTAAAGACAGAGCTTCCGATGTGGTGAGAACACAGACGTCCGTCCGAGGCCAGCCCGTGTGATTAGATCAGATTAACACGAGCTTGGGGAGCAAAGAATAAAAGACAATGAAGAAATACATCTCTGCTAAAGTGTTTAATCCTGTATCAACAAGAAGTAACAGGATTATGTGATTTTAGGGGAAAATTAAATAATAAAAGCCTTGATCGAGTAATTTTGTACTTACAATGAGGTTTTTGCGTATTGATGCCATTGGCAAAATTTAACTATTAGATTTGGTATTAGATACAGAATTCTTGTTGTCTGTAGAAATTAGGAGCAAAAAACAGTTATGGCTTAATTTTCATCATAATGATGTCTAAAGAACCAAGTTAGAGCACGAGATGAACTATAACATGTCTTAATATTCCCCAATATCTTACCATTTAGGTGTAAAATGAGATGCAACAATCTGACTCAGAGGATGATCAACAGCATAGCTGCATGGTATGGTAATAATAGTAATAATAATAATAATAATAATAATAATAATAATAATAAAAATAATAAATACTTGCTTGTAGCACTCAGCTTTTCAGTCCTCATCTTTCAGAGCAACCCAAAGAGATCCCGGCGCGGTCACGCTCTGTGCGGGCAAGCTCTCCGCAAACACATGCTCCAGAAACTCATTAGCTGCTTTGATTTCCTCGGGGTGGGATTCATCTCACCTGATCAGCCACCCCCACACCAGCAGGCTGCACAGAGCCCCGTCTTCAGGCTGCCCCCCAGCCACAGGAGAGCCAAGTACCTCGGGAGAGTGATTTGTTTTGCCCAAAGACGGAGCAAATGCCCCCGAGAAGGTGCCTCCATGCCCCCGGGGTCGTTAGTGGAAGGCCGAGTGATGGTTTTAGACCAGACACCTTGGCTTTAGACAGCTCAGGTTAGGTGAGAGAAACCCTACCCTGTGTGTGGGAGCTGATCCTGCTTCCCTGTGCAGCCACATTGTTCTGCTCAACAAAAGGGTCTTTCTTTGGGGTGAGGTTCAGAATGGATGTCCCAATGAAGGGAGGCCAGGAGCATTTCCACTGGAAATTGTTTAAGGAAAAAAGACCTTTTCCAGATTTCTCACTGCAAAAAAAGTTCCCTTCAAACTTCTCCAAAAAACCCCCAGACTTAAGGTCAGCATTTAATTTCCCATCCACTCAGAGCCAGGTACTTTAGAGGCCTGACAGTCCCAAGGGCTCCATGAGAAAAAAGTGAATTGATGTTCCTCCACATACAAAGTTTAATGGTTTACTGAGGTTTTCATGCATGTGGTGACAGTGTGTGTTGAGTAGAAGCACAGCAAAACAGTTCTTCCAACCCTGCTGATACTTCTACCTTTGATCCCAGAATTAAAATACAGCAATTTCTAGTAAAAAGTGGGGGGATTGCACTTGCAAATGATTTGGGTTGGGAGAAAGCTTTTAAAAGGTCATCTAGGCCAACTTCCTTGCCATGGGCAGGGACATCTTCCACTAGATAAGGTGGTTCACAGCCCCATCCAACCTGTCCTGGAACACTTCCAGGGATGAGGCAGCCACAGCTTCTCTGGGCAACACTCAACACCGTAATTGTAAATTTTTTTCTTTATTATATCTAGTCTGATTCAACTCTCTTTCAGTTTAGAACCATTATCCCTTGTTTTATTTCTACAGGCCCTGCTAAAAAATCTGTTCCCATATTTCTTATAAGTCCTTCAAGGAATGAAAGGCTGCAATAAGGTCTTTTCTTTTCCAGGCTGAACAACTTCACTTCTCAGACTGTTTTCAGAGGAGATGTGTTCCATTCCTCTGACCACACTCTTGGCCCTCCTCTTGGCCAGCTCCAACAGGAAAATGTCCTTCTTGTGCTGTAATTCCTGGACTGGAAGCAGCACTGCAGGTGGGGAGTGTCACCAGAGCAGAGTAGAAGAACAGAATCCCCTCCCTCAACCTGCTGCCCACCTGCTTTGGATGCAGCCTGGGATACAAATGGCTTTTTGGGCTGTGCAACATGCACTGCCAACTCACATCATCATATCATATCATATCATATCATATCATATCATATCATATCATATATCATATCATACCATCATATATCATATCATCATATCATCATATATCATATCATCATATCATCATACATCATATCATATCACCAGGTGTTATCGGCATAAAATCTCTGTAGCCCATTCTAAATCCAGGTTACCTCAGGCATAGTGGGCACAGAGAGTCACCCCAACATTTAAAATGACTGAAATAAAACCCCAAACCAGTCAAGATAAAAATACAGTTCAGCCCTACAAGGCCAAACCAGGAAATCCATAGCTTTCACATCTGAATTTTCATCCAGTGAATTTTAATTCAGTGTAGAAGATGCCTTTCCTCTTATGGACCTCAATTTTAGCCACTTCCTGCCACTGTGATGGGTACCCTTCTGCATCAGGAAAGAAAATTAAACTTGATTTGCAAATCTTATGAAGCACCTTTGAAAGTGCCAGTGGAGAGGGACAATTAAAACATGAGATAAGTTTTGTGTGTGTTTTTTGCCATTTGGGGCATGAACTTCAGAGGACTGTCCCTGCCATGCATTTGGACCCCATGAGGCATTTCAGAAATGCTTTGCACGAATGTGAGGGTGTGGGAAGTGGATGGCTCGGAGCTGAGTCCTTTTTGGTTCAGGGATGGATGTGCCCCCATTCCCCACACAGAGAGGCATGGCACAGCCTCCTGAGTGTTTGCAATAACCTGGGTGTTTGTAATTGGTACTTTGCTTAAACCCAGAATTCCACTTTTGGAGGGGTTTAGGTGCCTGCTGAGGTTGTCTAGTACAGAAAGCACCTGTCTCCCTTTGATGCCACTCGGGCTAGTTCCCCACCTCCACTAATGCTGGGTTCTGAGGGCAGCCCAAGGGAAGTGGGTTCCTGTTCCTGCTGCCACGGGAAGCTCACTAACCACGAGCTGAACCATCTGCTGGAGCCCTCCCAGAGCCAGCAACCACCACACCACAGGCCAGAATCTGTAAATGGGGGGTGAAAGGGGCCCCAAAGCCCTAGGAAAGGGGGAGAGGAGAGAAAAGCAAAACTGAAAGAGAAACCCATTTTGTCTGTGAGAGCTGGGATGGATATCCGTAGGCAAGCAGGTCGCCTGAGGAACCCCTCAGGCAGGCAGTGCCGGTGAGATGGGGGCACCCTGCAGCCTAGGGGTGCTCCTGGGGCTGTGGCAATGCCATGCCCTTATGTGCCTCCTCAGGGGAATGGCAGCAGGGATGCATCCAGAGGGATTTAAAGACTCCATGCTGCATCTCGGCGTGGTGCCTCAGAGACACCACAGCAGCTTGCACCACAGTGCTCTGCTGCTCATCGGTACCAGCAACGTTTTCTGAGTGAAGTGCTTGGAAAAGGATTAGACTATCCTGAGGAAAGAGCAGTGTGGCCACCAAACAGGACAGCATTGCTGTACCAGATCCCTTGCCTGCACCCATGCCCTGCAGAATCTGGAATAAGCACCCTCTGCACAAAGTTCATGGGACTCTGCCCCCCCAGACAAACGGGTAATTTTTATTGCTATGACTGATGTATATAAGTCTGCCTTTAAAACCAGTCTCTTTATCCAGCTGCTAAAAGAGCTAAGGGTGGCCACCAGCATTTTAACAATCCTGCAAAACCAGGAGTAGATGGAGTGGGATTTATTCAGCATTTTGCTGCAATCCCCGGACAGAGGTGTAAAAGCTGGCCTCGCCAGCAGCTCCTGGAGGGGACCAGCCCTGCAAAACCCTGAGCAGTTCAGGTTGTGCTTTTCTCCCCTTTGATGCCGGGATGTTGGCAGATCGTGGTGGCGGGGGGAGGACGTGTGAGACCGAAGGGACCTGTTTTGGCTAGGTCTGCGTGGGCGACGGCGGCGGCCGTGGGTTTCGGTTTGTGTGGGCCCGGCCGACGTCGGGCCTGCTTGCGTCGAGGCTCTGCGGGAGCGTGGGTGGCACAGAGTGCCTGTGTGTGACAGACTGTGTGGGTTTGTGCTACGGGCGAGCTCGTCTGCGAGCACGTCCCGTAAATGCTTCTACTGTTAAAGGCAACCGTTTCATAACGCCAAGAAAAAAGTAAATAATAATAATAATACACATTGTCTGCTGAGGCTGCAGGCTGGTGCCCGGGTACTCCCCAGCCCAGACCTTGCTGCTGCAGAGGCAGAACATTCCCCAGCTATAAAGATGATCAGAACGTGCAGTTGTTCCTCCCCAAACCAAAAGCTAGTGCTTGGAAACAAGCAGCACTTTGTTGTATCATCTCAGCTTCTGACCTCAGACAGCTTTAAAGCAAATTAGTTAGTGTGCCTTTTTTCTTTTTTCAATGAAAAAAATCAAATCATCCTCTCCTCATTTCCATGTACATGAAGAAGAAATTTTCCCCACTTTTGCCTGCTCTTATTTTCATGTAAATGTCAAAGCCAAGAGGGTTCCTTGGACGTGTGTTAGCACTATTGATGGATGAAGACAAGCTTACTTCTCCTGGGCCTGGAGCAATAAAACCTCTGCTGGCTCTACTGAGCAAGGGGAAAGGGAGGAAATCTTTAATTTTAGTGTGCCCAGCTGCTGGAACGGGATTGAGATGAATAAGGAGAAGGTCAACACCTCTGAGATGCAAGTGGGCATAGCAAGACTTTCAGGAATGGCTTATCCCCAATTTACCCTCCCAATGCTGGCCCTTTTACTCACCATGAACACTGGGAAACTGACTTAATCCATAGGAGCTAATGCAGAGCACTGAAAACCCAAGCACTGAAATACGCCTCATTAATCAGCCTATCTCTGTCTCCGTATGATCTACACGATAGGGATGAATATTAACTTCCTTTGAAGAAAATAAAGCGAAGCAGCCACATGCTTTACCTGGCAAACGTATGCAGGGGTGATTCATTCCAAGAACACTCTGAAAAATCCCCACCTCACTTTTATCTCTAGGAAATTCCCTTTTCATGGGAATGAAAATCGCAGCTCCCACGCCCACAGATCGCAGGGCTTTAGCACTTCGAAAGGCAAGAGATGCTTCACCACAGCCTTGCTCATTGAGATCCCTCTGCAATGAGAAAAGCACCAGCAATACTTTCCCCTAACCAGATCATATATATATTTTTTTTTTTTAACCAGCACATTTTTATGGTGGATTTAAGCAGCTTCCTATGCTCCTGTTGTTGCTTCTAATTTTTTTCATGATTTTGGGTGAAACCCCTGCAGGGGGCTGAAAAAAAAATAAAAAGAGAGAAAGAATAAATAAATAATGAAGAAAATGTTTCTCTTTCCCTCTCAATGTCAGGAATGTATGGAAAGCTTTAGGCTGCAGCAGTATTTTGACACTGCACACAGTATTGCTCCCCTCCCCTATTCCTTTGAGGTTCATCTTTCAGACCACAGCTCTGTTCCGCTGCCAACTCGTTGGAAGTGTTTAGTGACTGGAGAACTGTTGCCTGCTCTCTTCAGAACTTCACACTTCATTTTTCCAGATCCCTGCGAGCAGCAGCAAATATTTCACCAGCCTGGTTTGCTGGCTACCACCATAAATCAGACTTAGGACCCAAAAAAATATCCAGGCCTGTCAAGGCATTAAGCTTTTATTTTCAGGCTGGATCCAGTGGTAAATGAGGGCTTGTATTTTCATTTAAAACTGTAAAGGGATTTTAAGGATTGTCGTTGGACAATGGCCAGATTCAAAAGATACAATGCAGAGTGTAACTGGTTAGAGGAGATTTGAAAAAGTCTTAAGTATGAAAAATGGCTTTTCTTAAAGGTTTTTCAATGAAATGCGAAGCTGGACTTGAATTTCATAAAGGCTTTGGCACAGGCCGTTTATGAGGAAATCAATTGGGAAAGGGAAGAGGATGATGCTCCTGAGCATTTGAGTGGGTATTTGTCCCAGCCTGCCCCTTCATATGCACCAGGACGAGATCTGCTGCAGATATGACAGGCACAGCAGCTAGGAAAAATGCGTCTAATGTTTATTGCCTTGATATGAATCACTTAAAAAATTAGAAATAAAATAGGAACCTGTATAGCATTGTGGATTTGGGGATGTTTGCAAGGCAAAGATGCTCAGGAAACTTGCTCTTCACTGCCCAGGCTGGACTTAGATTGCAGTAGGGGTTTTATAACAGCCTCTCGAAGCAAAAAACCCCAATCCCTCAGTCTGCTCTTCATTACCCTAAAGCAGCAATGAATAGGAACGAGGTGGGGAGCCGAGCAGCGGGGCTGGACTGCCAGCATTGTCACAGCCCTGCTCCACAGCCTCGTGCTGCTGCGGTTCAGCGAGCTGGGAGCTGTGTACAAACCGTCTCCTTTTTGCATGATAATAACGACCAGACTCATTTACACAGTTTAGCTTTAAAACATGCCACAAAGCTCCAGGCAGGGCAGGGTGAACAGCAGCAGAAATTACCAGCTGAGGCACCAACACGCATCCCGTGCCTCAGTTTCCCTCACATCTGAGGCACGCTGAGAAGACTCGGAGCAGACAAAGTCATGATGAGTGAAAATGTTGTTTTTCCTTACTGCAACCATCCCAGACTACCTTCGGACCTGGGGAGAGCAGAAGGCTGCTCCTATCTTTGCTGCATATTCCAAAAATTATCCAAAGCAGGTGGGTTTGGTATTCCTGCCCTGAAGGGAGAGTCGTGACTTTCCCCATGGCAAGGTGTTTTAAGGACAAGCTGGTTGACTCTTGCTTGGTGACAAAGCCACACAAAACTGTCACTAACTCAGACCTATTTGGGGTTCTTTTTTCCCCACTGGGCACACATCCTGACTCCAGTCTCAATATTAACCCACACCATCCTATTTTGCAGTTCCTGAGACAAAAACTCTGGCTCCTGGTCCCAAATACACTGAGGATAAAACACCAGATTTTGCATATGGTGCTTGTCTGTTCCCTTTAGTACCTGTGGCACAGCTGAAGATGAGCACTGGCATCCACAAATATCAGCTGCTTAACCCCCAGAAATCCCTTTCCTCTGGGAAATGTCAGCATCTTGCCCATGGTGTGGGCGGGAAAAGTTCAAACGTAGGAGAGTGATGGTGGCTTAACAAATCACCTCTCTGTCAGCTGAGCCTCTGTAACTGTCTGTGCATGTGCCCCTGGGCCACCTTGGAGGGGAATTAATGGGATTTAGCATGTTAACCTGAATTAATGTGAATTAATTTAGTCAATTAATTCACCGGGGGTTGAGGCTGTGTCTCCTCGCCATACAAGCCGGGGCAGATGGAAGCGCACTCAGGGATCATTCCCGTCTGCCAGCCAGCCGTGAATGGGAAGGGTTATGCTGCCAGCACTGGACTGCATGTCTGAACCATCCCTCTGCACAATCAGGGTTACACAGAGATGGGCCCTGAAGAGCAGCTCCACGGAGGCATTTCAGTAACTAAGGAATTGCCATGGGATGTCAGACCCCAGCTACTTTTGAAGAGATGAACCTTGGTATATCAGGGTAGGATGAAGTTTTGGCATACTCTGACTATAGGCATACTCTGAGAGCTCTTTTTTTCTGCAAAGATTCATAAAATGAGGGCAAAAGTATTGAAGCCACAGGAGAAAATCCACGATGGAGCTGTTCCCAGCCCTTGTTCCATTTTTTCTCGAGAGACTGACTCCCAAGCAGATGGTACGTCTGAGATAAACTACATTATTTAAGATTTCTTTACAGAGCAACGATGCTGCTCTCTGCAGTCACTGGAGAAGGTCCTTAGGGTGCTTTTTTCATGTTCTGGCTCACGGCAAGGGGTGTCTGGAGACCCCCCACCTCCCACAGAGAGCCAGGGGCATTCCCCGCCACAGGCATTGCAGCTCCCCCAATAAATACCAAAGCCTCCCAAGGTTCCTTTGCCGTGTCTCCCATGGCTGTGTCTAATCAGAATGGTTTCCTTTTACACTTCCCCACCAGTGCCCATATTCTGCTCTGCTTATTGCTCGCTACCTGTCTCGCAAAATTTCCCACCTCCTCTGACCTTGCTACCGCTGCGTCTTGGGTGTTCTGCATCTGAGGCTGCTTCAGCAGTAGGCTCCGAGTCAATTAATTTTCCAAATCACAGCTAACTCAGCAAGGCATTCATGAGTGGCAAGGTGGGGAGGCCAGCCGTACACCAGGGAAAAAAAAAAAAGGTTAGTTTCCCAATTTAGCCTGGCGTGTAGCAGGGGTGGCCAGGAACTGGTGCTGGTTGTGAAGCAGGATAATTTTCTAGGTATGTCAAGAGTGCAGCCACCATGCTCAGAGTAAAACAGAAACAAAAGCACCAGTCCTTTCCCCCGTGGCAGGATCAGAACCCCAGCAAAATTACTTCCTATACTGGCAGCTGACATAAGACTCCACACTTCCAGGCAAATAAACACCTTTTCATTTCAGTGGCTATCTGACACGGGTGGAACAGAAGGCAGGGAAAAGCTTATGGCTCCTTTATATTTTTAATAGCTATGAGCACACTGCTGGTGCTTAAGAAATGCACTCATTAATAAGTGATGAGAGTTAAAGGGCAGCTTGGTGGTTAAGGTTAGAGACCAGCCCCACCCTTGCCTCTCCTGCAGCCTCCTGGGGTGATCCAGGGGCAAGCCTCTTTGTATAAACAACTCCCCACAGGGTGGGCTGTGGGGGGAGCTCCAACTGCATCATCTTTGCCATGCTAAGTGCATTCCTTGGCCTCTCAACACCCTGGGAGAGCAGGTGGCTCCTTGCAGTAGAGGGCGTGGGGACATGGTCCCCAAAACACCATCAGTACCTGGGGGTAACAAGCACACACAGGTACAGATGTGGAGGAGAAAGATCACATCCTGGTTCGGCCTGCATCAACTTTTTTGTGTGCCCATACTCCCAGATAAGTATTGGTGTGGTTGTAGCACGGGTGGGTGTGCCCGCACTGCTTAGCACAGGTCAGAGCCACAGTGAAGATGTGGCACCACTGCTGTCACTCTGGGAAGCTGATTCAAGAAACCTGGCAACACTCAATTTTTGAGGTCAGTGCCTCATCTTCACAATGTTCAACCTTGTTAACTTTCCTGGAGCTGGTTTGGTCCGACCATGCTGCTGTGTGTTCGTGTGCAGGCTCTTTCATCCACCTCCGTTCCTCTCCCTTCAGTAATGTTAATGCCTCTCTCCTCCCTACCAGATGGGCTGCAAAGATAAATACATCACAGACTGGGAAGCATGCAGACACACTGAGGAAGGGTGCAGCTAAATGCTTTGGAAGGATAACAAGATGAATACACTTGGCCACAGAAAGAAAAAGGGACCAGGGCCCATCCTTTGGACAGAAGGCCAACAGACTGGTGTGACCATGTCCACCATTTTCAGTTCAGTCTCCAGATCACAGTGATCCTATCCAAACTGCCTAATGGGAACAGTCCCTGGGCTGTCCAGCCTCCTGAGCTGTGCCAAGCATTTTATGGGAGAGTCCCATCCAAAACCTTGCCCAGGCCTCTTCTAACAATTCTGCCAGGGCAAGTCCATGTTAATAACAATAATCTATGTGTCCATTGAATTGTTTAATTTATTCCTAAACATGTCCCCTTTCAGACTGGCTTTCACTATTGAAATTCCTTTTCTTTGGATAACATCTTCCTTGTCATCTTTTCATTGCCCATCACTGCTCTGTGCTATGGACATTTACAAGAAAATGTGCTTATATGGTATCAATTATTTCTTGTAATCTCTGCATTCTCTCCCAGATGGACCACCTCTTTGCCCCTTCTCCCCACCTCATTCCCTAAGGATATAAGAAAAACAAGAGTGATTTTCAGTAGAGGATCAGAGGCCTGTGCACAGGTCTGCTTCACCTGATCATGATGAGGTGGTTATAAAACCAGAAGAATTGAGGTCTGCTTTGAGGGAGTGGCAAAAATCTGTACTACTGTAGCCCGAGGCAGTGGTGAGGAGCTTTAACTCTGCCCATCTGATTTTGGGAGCCTCAGTCCTGAGCCAGATCACAGCCCTGACCCAGAGCAAGCCAGATCCTTCACACCTGCCCCATCCACATCACTGTCACATACCCCTGGTGGTTTGGGTGGGGACAAGACAAATTTTAACCTTGTTTGCTCCTATTTTCAACATTGCAGAAAGTGTAAATGAGGTTGAGAGCAGGAATTCTGTTTCGTCTTAATTTTCCCTGAAATTGGTCTGCTTGTTGGATGTAAATGCATTGAGCTCCTTTCATATGTCCTGTGCTAGACACTCTGCTATAAATGTTTGATTTGAAAGATTTTCCAGTTGATTTCTGGGATGGGGTGGCATTGGTCAGCAGTTTTGTCATAGTACTAGGAAGCCCTAAGGTAGAAGCAGATCTAGACCTGGGAAAAAATCCCATGGAAATGTATTTTTCTCAGAAACTGTGGTTCAGATAGACTTTCACTTTTTAATATTCCTCTGACAAGACTTTGAGGAATAAAAAAGACATTTTACTGAAACAAAAGAGTTTCTATCAGAAATGCCTCTTTCAGAAGGCAAAAGAGAAGAATTTTATGTCATATTACATCTACTCTTTTCCTTATAATGTATTCAGGTAACTGATTTCCTAATGCCTAATGGTATAACTATAACACAGCAGAGAGATAAAGTCATTTGATACTATGGCAAGTTGTCAAATAAGACCTAAGTAGATGAAATAGCCTATTTATTTATTGTCTATAATTTTTTTAAAAAATAAACATTAGAAGCAGCTGTTAGCACAAACAACAGTTTATCTTATTCCTTAAATCAAACTCTACCCTTTTGTTGATCTCATACAACAGTTTGACTCTGACATGTAGTATTGGCATTTCCTAATAAATGGAAATAATAAGAGCATGGGTTTTGCTGAGCAGTTCCTCCACACACACGTAGACACGTGTTTCTCTTCCTAACTCCCCACTGTCTATAATCACTGCCCTGATGAAGTGTGACCAATCCAGAAAAAAAAAATACAGTGTGGGATGGTGGCCTCAATGGATAATCATAATTTATTTTCTGCCCAGCAAAATCCTTTTTCTTCCTGCTCTTTGATAAACCATGGTTTGTGTTCTCTTCGGAAGCCTTGACAATGGCAGACTGTGCTTTTTCCTCACTTGAGTGCTTTTGCTTTCGGTCTCTCTGCTATAAATAGGAAAGTCTTTGTTCTGGCCCTTTTGGATCACAGGCACGACCCATGGAGGCCACTCCAGCCTTTCCACGCTCCCCAGTTGTTCTCCCGCGAGAAAGCAGCCCCACAAACAAACAGGCTGCTCTGTTTGGACTTTCTCTGAAGTCGCAATTTCTTCCACTAAATGTTTACACATTCCAAAGCCGAGTGAGTGGCCTTGCATCTTGGGAACCCAGCGCTGGGGATTTGCATTGCTTTCAGGAAGGTTTGGAGATGTGTATTTAATGGCTTCAGTTAACAAGTTAATTAGCATGCTTTTTTTCTTTTTTTACTTAAACTTCTGCTAAAATCAAAACATGGCTAGCATTTATTTTGGTGCTAATGGGAACATTTTCATAAACTCCAAATTTATAGCCAGTAGAAGGATCCTGGCTCAGCATATTTTCAAAAGAAGGGCTTGATCCAAGGCTCTTTATGAAGTAATTTTCCCTTTGTTTCAGCAAGTTTGGAGTCAGCTGCTCAGTTTAGGTGTAAACTGCAGAAGAGAGGGCAATGTCCCACTCAGGGTGCCCAGTGTCCTCCAGCCTGACCTTGAGGCTCTGTCTCTAGAATTCAAGGTCAACAATACTATTAATGGTACCTTCAGTCCCTGATATCCCAGAACTGGATTATGTGCTGGGCATGAGCAATAGGCTGAGAGAGAAGGAGCTCCTGAGAATCCTGATGCCTGGTCATGGCTGGTTTGGCCCAAGACTGAACCACAGAGCAAGAGGAAAACAATCCGTTCTTCACAAGTGTCTTCCCTCCCTGGCCAGCCTCACCAGTTACTCATCTGTTAAGCTTCTACCTTCCTTGCTTTTATTTCTCTTTCAGCTCAGCCTGTTTCTCTTCTATTTCTTTTTTTTTTTTGTACAAATGAATTAAATTCTCCAAACTCATCTGCATCGCTATCAGACATTGTTCTTTTAGAAAACCTTGGCATCATTTCTGAAGTTTCTCTATGTACACTTTCCTATTCTTGTATTTCCGTCATCCAGGTATCATCACTCAATAACCATACTGAGGTTGTAATGCTTTTCACATGGAAGGAATTGTGTTTTATTGATGGCAAATGTTGTAATGCACTTTCATGTCAAGATGAAAATCCGAAAAAGAAACTTTTTATAGTGTATGCTACATGAAACCTCTACACTGAACCAGGCTGGAGAGAGAATATGTTTCAGTACACATATGCTATGACTATATTTAGTAAATTAAACAATCCTGGCATGCAGGAATAGGCATAAGAACATATCCACGCTGCCAAATTTTTAGCATGGGCACAGTCAAGTAGCACCCTCCCAAGCCAATTTCAGGCACAGATCATATGTTAGCAAAGCCAAGAACACTCTGAATAGGCATTTTGGATGTGACTGTTCTCTTCTAGGGGCTCAGGATACTTACTGTTGTGAGCCTAACGAAAGAAAAGCCAAGTGGCTTCAGGAGCAGAGTGTGCACCCAGGCACTATTTGGTTTATGCCACCACAGTAATCAAACCTGGACATCTTGGGGATGCCATTATCCAAACTGCCACCTGATTTCTGTGGTAACAGTAGGAACCAGACTCTGTGTGGGTCACTTTGATGATGGTTTTATTTGCAAAGGGATGCCTGGTGAAGCCCCTGCACCTCACAGAGAGGGGAATGGAACAACCTGCTCCTCAGGCAGCAACCTGCTTCCACAGAGGGAACAAATGATTGGTGTGCAGTGGGAGACAGAAAGGGAGAGGAGAGCCAGAGCCTACATGTCCACTGCTGGGTTCTTAGCCCAGGGACAAATCAGGATAACACTATCAAAAAACTCCAATAAACAAACAAACACAAAACCTGCAAATAAAATAAGACAATTTTTGATGGGGACTGCAGGAATCAGTGTCTGCAGCATTTAGGGGTTGGAGAAAATGCAAGGTCACACTGGAGGCAGAACCAGCTGTGAGGGTTTACTGGTTCCCCAAAATCAGAGAGTTATCCCTTCCAGCATCTCCACCAGTACTGCCTCAGCTCATTTCTGAGCACAGATGGAGGAAAAGCTTTTCCTGAAAGGCACATACACCATCCTGGGTGGTGGGGGCCTGGATGTGGGGCACAGCCAGCCCATACAGACACCTGCTTGGCATCAAGGATCTGATTACACCACATAGGTGGGGTAGGTGTAGATGTAGGTGCCTCCAGGTAGTCATTACCCCATGTCCAGTGAGACTCTTTGCACAGCTGGCTGATGCCCTTTCTCCCACTGCTGATGGAAACACACAGCCTGACCAGAGCCCTTGGGTGTGTGCCACATGCACTCCAGCCATGGCTGTTACTACTGCCAGCACTTGAATCTTTTTCTGGTTATTTTTTAGATGCCTCACTCTGGAGGTGGTGTGGCTGAAATAGAGAAGGCTCATCCTCAGATTGTTTTTATCTCAGTTCATACCCTGCTGCCACCTGCCATTGGATGCCCTCCAACTCCACCAAAATGAGTGAGAGTTAAAACCCTGGAGTGATTTTAGCCCCATAGGAGCAGGAAGGTCCGGACACCTCTTCAGAAAAGCTTGTTGGGTGGTTTCCAACTTCTTTTTTTTTTTTTTTTTGTAAAGGCAAAATGTTTAGCTACACTTTGGGAAAGTATCCAAGTCTATGGCTCCTTGCCTGAAGGAGCCTTGAAGCTTTTTCAAGGTCGAATTGTCTCCTCAGCTAAGTCACCATGTGTGCAGTGATGTTGTGAATTTGCATCTGATTTATTTACCGGAGAAACAAGATTACCACACATCCTAAACACAGGAGAAATGGCCTTCTCCTTCTTTCTCACTTGATTCTTGAAGATTTTTCCTGTTTCCCACTAAGAGCAAAACTAGGAAACCCAACTCAAAGCCCAGCAGCTAATGGGTCAGGTCTCAGGTGTTGCTTACTCCTGTCAGTCACTTTGAATGAGTCACATTCAAAAACTTTCACTATTAATAGTAAGATTAACTCCTGTGCCAGGGAATGGAATGCATGCCAGGGCATGCAAAACACCCACTTTTCTGTTCAAAAATATAGTGCTCTCGCTGATTTTGTGCACAACCATCAATTTAAAGAACAGAAAAATTCAGACTTCCACACCCAGAACTATGTTCCAGCCATGAGGTGTATGAAATTTTCTGGCAAACTGGCCCCAGGGATACAGTTGCATCTCTTCATGATCCAGATCCCAGGGCAGATGCTTCTGAGCTTCCTTTGCAGGCAAGAAGGAGAAATATCTTTCTAGAGTATCTCTTCCAAAAGTGGGCAACTCAGCTGGTTCAGATCAAAGCACTACTTTCCCTCTATTGACTCTAAAGGGAGCAAATATAGGGTAACTGTCCCAGATGTGGAAGTCTGGTTTAGGTGAGATAACCCCTGTCCTACTTCTTTGGGTGCCAGCACTGGTCCATTTGAAGATGTTCTTTTCAAAGAGCTCATGCCCACATTGGGGTGGGTTTTGGGTGGGATAGCTGATATATATAGGCATTAATTAGTCAGGTCCTGGAAAGATTCACACCTGAAAAAACCAAGATGAAAATGTACTCCTGCCTCTTTCCAGGAGCACATCACTGTTGGTACATCTGTTTTCTTTCCACTTTATTTTCCTCCAGGCTTCATAACTCTCCTTTCTGCCACCCAGCATCAGGTGTGAATGCTCCCACTAGCTCAGCTGGAAGAGAAAAGCCAGATTTATAGAAGCTCAGTTTTGCTAAGGCAAATGAGATCTGTGAGTTAGGAGGTCAGTGCACCAGGATGGAGGTCCAGGTAGATGTCAAGATTGCAAAGGATAGGCCAAAATCAGCCCAAAGTGTGCAAACACATAGACGGACAATCCTGAAAAGGGAAAAGCCTTCTGCAAACCAGTAGCAGATCCAGGAGGAAAGATCTGCTCTCACTCTATATTATTCTCCTATCTAGAAGCCTGGGCTGCAGCAAAGCCCTTTAGAAAATAGCCAAATGTGTGCTGTCAGTTGTTTGTCGTTGACGGAAAAAGAGAGCTCAAACTTTTCTCTGAAAACACCCCCCGCTCGGGGTTCCTGGAAGAGGCTGAAGTCTCTGGTTTCTACAGTGGCTGCCTCTAACTGAGGGCTCAGGGTCATGTATGATTCCAGTTTTAGCTCTGGCCTGCAGAAGATCTGAGGCATAACCCCAGGAGTAAAAGAGGGTGTGCAAGGATGCACAACGCGGCTGTCGCTGGTCCAGGAGTATCACATTCCCAAGGATATGGAAAGTGGGAACTCTAATTGTTTTAAATGGAGCATCTTCCTATCTTGCTTCTGCACTGCTGAGACTTTTCTTTTAAAATCTCAATTTTCTCCTTTTCTGGTTTCTAGGGCTTGAGGGAGAAGAGTCATCCTCTCCTATTTTTTAGATGTTTATGTTCAACATCCTGAGTTTATTCATAGAGGAACAAGCCTGCCTTTAAAAATCAGGGCCAAATCTAGGTCAAATCTGATAAACATTTTGTCCTTTGCTCTGCACTCAGAGGGCCCAGGCCCTTGATTGTGTCACTGCAGGTCAATGGTTGACACCATATCACCAACAGGCCAAGAAGGCTGAGTCCCAAAGGTGAGGCCAAAGATTTCAGCCTGAAACTTCTTTCACTGGGTTTTCAGCAAATGCATTTTATGTCACATTTGCCAACAGTCACCACTTGAGTTGCAGTACTTCAATGTTTGTGAGACCAAAGACTCTTCACAAGATCTTAGTTTTCTACACAAGAACATTTCTAGAAGTATTTAGAAGGAACTGCAGTACAGCACGTCTTGCTTGTTCTCTTTGCTGCATGATAAAGGTGCCATCCAAACCAATGCTTGGACAGAAGCATCTCTGCTAACTGGGGAGACGTCATCATGAAATGTGTTCAGTCTTTCGGGAGTTCTGAAATTACTGAGCTTTGCTGACTGGCCATGTGACTGAAAAGCTACAGACAAACATTGCCTGTGTGCCCACACACAGCACAATCCCAGTAGTTCAGCCTCATACCAAAGGTATGACTGCAAGTTACAGTTAGATGCTTCCAAAAGTCTAAGATAAATCCTTAAACTGAAAGAAAGACACTTTCAAAATTACTCACTTTGTCTACCCTGGGCTTCATTGTTCACAGAGCTCCCTTATTCATGGGACAGCTCCAAGGAGCAATGGCTGCTCACAGGAGTTGCTCCTACATGAGTCAAACAAAGCAGTCACAGGATCACAGAACCATAAAATCATTAAGGTTGCAAGAGGCATCCAAGTACATTGAGTCCAATCATTAACTCAGTTCTGCTAACTCACCACTAAACCATGTCCTTCAGCACTACATCCATCTATCCTTTAAGTCTCTGCAGAGATGGTGATCCTACCACCTCCAGGAGTAGCCTGTTGCAGTGCTTGACTATGTTTTCAGTGAAGAAATTTTTCCCAATATCCAATCTAAACCTCCCCCAGCACAACTTGAGGCCATTTAGTCTCATCCTGGCCCTTGTAATTCGGGAGAAAAGAGTAAGCCCCACTTGGCTACAATCTCCTTTCAGGGACTTATAAACAGCAAAAAGGTCCATCCCGAGGCTCCTTTTCTCCAGGCTAAACACCCCCATCTCCATGGACTTATGCTCCAGACCCTTCCCCATCTCCGTTGCCCTTCTCTGGAGACAGTCCAGGCCCTCTTCTCACTTGAGGGGTACAAAACTGAACACAGGATTCAAATGTGGCTTCACCAGTGCCCTGTGCAAAAGGACAATCCCTGCCCTGGTCCTGCTGGCCACACTATTGCTAGTACAAGCCAGGGGCAATTGGCTTCCTTGGCCACCTGGGCACACTACAATCAGGATGTGACAGCCTAGACAAAGTCAGAAAAAATTAAATGCAAATAATGAAACTAGATTCATGTGGTTCAGCCCTTTTCCTCTGCGCTCTTCAGCATATTTACAACACCACGGTGATGGCTGATAAGAAAACGGGGGGTCAAAGTGTCAAGAAAACAGAGGTTGTTTCCTTTCTATTAAATACAAAAAGCAACATCTCCCACCTTTTTCATGGCTCAGCCCAACTCAGAGAGTGGCTTAACTTTATTCAAGTGCAACTGAGAGGTGCTGGCTGAACAACATCTGCACAAGAACACATCACACCCATTAATATGTTTCAAAGCCTGGGACACCTCTTTTTCCTTGGATGCTTTTCTGCCTTGAGCAAGAGCCCATGCACCATTTCTTTCACTCCAGGAAAAAAAATAAACAAAACCAAACCACTTGTCAATAATGATCAATGCACCAGTTATGTCTTTCTAAGACGATGACCAATGCAAGATGAATTTGAGAACTGAAATTATTAACTGTACCAGATAGTAATCATTATGGATACTATAGAAATACTGCTTTTATGGCACTTAATCTCTTCCCTCATCTCTTCCACTGCAAAGTCCCTCTCTGCTCGACTATCTGTCTCAGATAATTTAGAAGATTATAGGAAACTTAGAGCAATTTTTCCCAGTTTCTCCAAGTTGGGGTTTTTGTTGATTATATACTTACAGTCTTAAAAATTACTTGGCCAAGAACTTGTGATTTTTTTTCCAGCTGTGTTGGATGGTCTAGCAACGAAATTGCTTTGTCTCACTTATATCCAGTGGATTGATCTCCAGCACCAGCACTGGAGTTACAGAGGAGCAGTGGGTTATGTTCCAGCTTGAATGACCAAAGCACTGGCTAAAGGAGAAGTCTTCCCCCATCATCCGAAGTCTTCAAAACGATATAAAAGCCTCCAGGCCAGTCACACACACAATTTTGGGATCAGGGGGGATGCTGTAGCTGGAGGTCTGCACACAGGGGCATCCCACAGCACTGAGCAATGAAGACTAAAGATATTAACTGTCAGCATTGCTACTGCTTAATTATTCAGATGACCTTCAAATCTGGAGGCCAAAATTCTTGGTTTTCCTAGGAAACAGAGATCCTTTTTGCAGAGAGAATGGGTTTTCCCATACCAAACCAGAGGCAAAATCCACCTTTTCACTGGCATTCTCTCATCTTCTGTTTTCCTTGGGAGGGCTAATTTGCCCTGACATACACACAGCTCCACAAACATGGGCAAGTACAAGGTGCTGATCTGCTCTCATGCAAAGAAAGCAAAGATCCCCAAAGCCTAAAAGTGCATTTTTGAGTTCTTCTCCCAGCAAGGAAGCTGGAATTTTATGTTCCCCCTTTAAATATTTGTGTATCATGTAATACAACAATAGTGCATAAATACATATATCAGAAAAAAACCCCACCTCCATAAACTACTGGCCCTAATCTTTAAATCTCAGGGACTTAGCTCCTAACTTAGGGAGATCAGCTTTGAGGACATGTTTGGCCAAACTATTTTCTCTTGGTCATCTGCATGGTGGGGGATACCCCTTCCAACATCCAGCTTCAGTTTCTGAATTAACAGTCTGTGCAACACTTCTTGTATAGTCTGTGAAGTCTTTTAATGACCATTTAGGTATTCAGTTCCTGCTTTAGGAATGACTTGGCCACTGTCCCTAGTCCTTAACCCACTGGGAGCTGTGAGGAGTCATCAGGTGAGAAGTCACAAGCCATGGCATTCAAGGCTCTGCTTTCCACTGCTACCATTGCCTCAAACATTTAGATGGATTTTATGGCTACCAAAGGAAATTCAGCAGGATTCAATTATACCATTTATTACCTGAAGCAAGTCATTCTTTGGATATCCTGCTAATAATGTTTTTTAAACCTTTACTATGAACCCGAAGAGGGCAAAGTAGAGTCCACAACTACAGCAGCTGTGGCAGAAAAAAAATTTCTCAAACTGCAACCCTCCTTTTCCTTTTAATATTGACCTGTTAAGGAGAAGTGGCTTTAGAGATAAAGCACAGGCCTTCTCTGGAAAAATGGCATCACAGGCTTTCAATTCTTTGAAATTTTCCTCATCACAAATATTAACAAATGAGTACATATTTTACAAAGAAATACTGATTTCTTAACAACAGTTGTAAAGCAGCCAAAAACCCTTGGAAGAAAAACAGTAACTGCATTTTAAGCTATAAAAAAGCAACTAAATATACCAGGATTAAGCACAGGATTAATAGCAAGACCAACTCCCTTATTCCATACATATTTTTACCTGTTTCTGATACTATTTCCCATTGAATAATATTGACTCAACAAGGTGGCAAATACAGAGGCAAAATCATATTCATACTCACATTCATATCCCATATTTTCACCAGTGCCTATCTAAAGCATTACACAACTTTTATTAAGTACCCATCTGTTCTGGACCCTTGAGAAGAGAGTGAGTTTAAGAAAACATTCTCTTAAGGAAGTGAAATCCTCGTTCTGGGAGACAGCTGCAAATTGGTTGCCCCCTTTCTCGTACTGCACATGGGTGTGGGTGTGTTTCTGAACCTCACACCTTCCGTCTCTGGGGTTTGTTTTCTTATTTGCAGTTGTGGCAAAGAAGCACTGAAAAAAATACTTTGACACTTCATTTGCAAGGCCTGAGGTCTGTGGTCATTCTAATCTTTAGCACCAAACCTTTGCAAATTCATTCACAAGTATTATCCTTGTGTCTGTTGGGTGCCCCTTTTCACGTGTCTCCAGGACCAAGGGGCACCAGCCAGGCTGCGACAATTTTGCCTGATTTTGGATCCCAACCCCACTGTGGGGCTGAAAGGACACAATGGAATGGGACAAGCCCTGCATGTACCAGTGATGAGGTCAGTTACACACCTAGGGAAGGGATGGACTCCTTCATGCAGCTCCTTTGGGTTTGTAATTAAAATACTTTAACATGGCATTAACTGAAATTGGCCAAAGGGCCAATAATGACATTAAATCTGGCAGCGACTTCAGCAAATCTACACTTCCTCAAAGCCCAAACTGGATCAGATTTTAGCTTTGCTTTATGACAGAGTCAAATCTAAGATCTGCACATTGACCGTACATGTTCAACACCTCAACATGCCTTCAGGGCCCTACCACTTTCAGTGTAAAGCCAGAATCTGAGGACGCTGATTTGCATCTGAGATGAGTTTTGTTTATGATGTGCATTAATTTTTCCATCTTCACCAGGGTTTCACCCCTCAGCCCCAAAGCAATGGACACAAGTGCCCAATAACCCCACCTGAACAGCCCTGGGGAGGTGTCACCTGCACACCACGGTCAGCTCAAGTACCAGTGGTTTGTGTTTTCCTGTCTCTTGGTTGTCACACTGCAGATGACCTAAATTTTCTCTCTCTATTTTGAATTTTCTCCAGATGGTGAGACCTGATACGGACAGGTGTCTCAGAGCAGGAGAACATGCCCTCACCCATGGGTGGAGGATCCTCTTTCCATCCTTCACCACAGGTGCTGCCAACACAGGGCGGGCACTAAGTCTATCCCTCTGTGCCACGCACACCCAGCTCTGTAAACCCACAATAATCAGGTGATGCTACAGTACATCAGCTCATTATCTGTTGGTATTTTCTGGCATGGAAGAACTCATGAGCTGCTCCAGGGCAGATGCCCACAATAAAACGCCAGTCTTGATATGACCATTCCCAGAAAAACATACTTTATAATCAAAAGCAGTGCACAGAAAAAAAACCCGTCCCTGTGCCCTGTAAAATGGAACAATCAAAATGAGTTCCTGGTTGGAAACTTATGAAAGGAGCAACTGAGGGGATCCTCTTGGTCAGGCAGAGACAGGGAGGTTTAAAACAGCACATAGCAAACCTGCCCTCGTTGGCAAGGAAAAGGGTTGCACAAGTTCTTCATAAACATCTTTATCTGCAGTCATTAGGCAGCAATCCTTAACATTGAATGTGTTCTTCCCATCGTTTCACAATAGGTTTTTTTCTAGTTTCTAGGAACTATTTTCAAGGACTGCTACTCAGCATCTGAGAAAAATGTGTGGCCATGATACACAGTCAATTCTTTTTCTTGGGCATTGCCCAATTGCAGAAACACAAAATATCATGTCACCATGTGCTCTACTTCTCTCTAACACTTTCTATCCAATACATATAAGCACATTACAAACATGAGTGATTTTACTATGATTTCAAAGAGCCCTGCCCAGAAGGAAAAACAGTTTCTGTGCTGAACATAAGGAAAAGAGGATTGAAGGGGCAGCATGAGGAGAGGCACAGGCATCTTCCTTAATGCCCAATACAATGCCTCATGATACCCCAACCCTATCTTTACCTAGGACTTTGAATCAATGTCTTCCAGACCAAGAAAAAATACTGAGAACAAAAACAGTGCAGAGGGGAAAGTACAAAAAAAGATGGACCAAAAATGCCATTTTAAACCACTGACCCCAACTCAGCATGGAACCATTTTCTACGGCAAGGAGCAAGTCAAGCAAATTCGTTATTGAATTGGTATTTTCTACAGCTCCCCAAAAGCTGTGAATTTTGCAGCTCTTTAAAACAGAGGGTGAGATCCCTGCCATCACTGCTCCAAATCCCTGGACAGTGCAGGAATTGCTGCTCCACACACAGTGACCGATCAGCAAAGGGACAGAAGCACAGGCTGGATTTTCTGTCCTGACTTTAAGATCCAGCTGCCAAGTGGCGTTGCAAAGACAGACCTCTGGAGATTTCTCATACTTTTTTTGGCTTATTCTCCTGGTGTGTTTGTCTTAACAGAAATCAGCTGTTTTCCTCACTTTTACAGTATTTTCAGAAGAGCCTTTAGCATCTGGCCTGGCTATTATTAAAAGATCAGAGCATCCTGCTCTTTTAGGAGAACACCACTACTGGTAATAAATGGACAAAGATCCAGGTTTCCTGAGATCTGTCTGGATTATTTGGGCTTTTTATCCCTTCTCTTGCATCCTGTCCTTCCTATTTCCTCACGTTTGCCAACCAGCCTCACACATCCTGGAGCAGGGATAAAAATTGTCTTTTACTGGAAGAAGCTGTCTTGGAGCGTTTGGATGTAGCAGCACCATTTTCAGCTACCAAGGTCTTCTTTGGAAACCAAAAAGTAAACAAGCTGTGGGGGGTTGAGCAGCTTCCTTAGTGTTTTTGCTTTGATTTTATATTTAATAGTGCCCTAAAGTCACAGCCTGGAGGAATAATCACATCACCTTCTGGTACCTAAAGGGGCTCTCAAAGAGCTGGAGAGGGACTTTGGACAAGGGCATGGAGTGATAGGACAAGGAAGAATGGCTTCACACTGGCAGAGGGTGGGATTAGATGGGCTATTAAGAACAGATTCTTTGCTGTGGAACAAGATGATCTTTAAGGTCTCTTCCAACCTGAACCATTCTGTGATTCCATGAATACACCTGAAGGGGAAAGGAGAGGTCACTAAACACTGGAGCTCTATATAGATGTGCAACAAGGTTTTAAACCCTTACTGCACCTTGTGTGCCCAAAGCCAGAGGCAAGGACAAACCAAAACCCTAACGCAGATGCTGGGGAAAAAGTCACCAACTGCACTTTGGAAGGCTGAGGGTGGACATCAGAAGAAGCTTGGGGATAAAATGCTCCACTGAAGCCCTGGATTTATCTTCATGTTTGGAAGTTACCAAGACCTGCTGGCCATAGCCCTGCTGAGAGGATCTGGTGGCTGTGGTCCTGCATCCAGCCTCTCTCAAACCAGGAGGCTTCTTCACTTCACTCAACCAGCACTTCAATGACCCTTCATTGATTACACCCACACTTTTGGTTTGGAAAATGCTGCGTCCAAAACCACAGCACTATTAATAGAGGGACTTCAGCTGATCTCTCCTGGCATCTGAATTTGGCCTCGTGGCAAACATTAATCACTGGCAAGTTCTTGCAGCGTATCAACGCTCACATGGGTTGTTTGCTTTTCTCTAAGTGTTGGGATGTCCCACAAGATCCAGCTGCTCATCCCGAGCGAGCTGCCGGGAGGGAGCGGCCAAGGGCTGCCTCCATGGGCTGCCGGGAGGGAGCGGCCAAGGGCTGCCTCCATGGATTGCAGAGATCTCTGCTTTTCTTCCTGCCCCACCACAAATCCTGAGTAAATCTGTTGAGGCAGCACAACTTGGCCTTAGCTCCACACTCTTATTTGACCAGATCAGCAGTCTGGAAACTGGGTCATTTTTTCTAAACATGTGGTTTAGAAATGTGCTGTTTCAAAGGACACTATCCAATGGTGTGAGACCAAACACTAGATTTGTAGTAAAAGAAAGCTAAACAACAATAACAGCAACAACAACCAAAGTTCAAAGTTCTTTGTAAACACGGAGCCCATAGGACACCCTGACCAAGTAGGGAAATAACAAATTCCCTGATCTATATTTAGGGAAACTGAGGCATTAAAAGAGGAGTCCCAAGCTGTCTGGAGAATCACAGATGATGCCAAAATTTCTCAGCTACAGAAGTAAAACGATTTTGTTTCATATTTGAAGTTCTTACAAATATACCTAGAGGGATTTTTTAAACTCTCACACAACTGGAGTAGGGAAATTCATGTCTGCTTGTTATTTAGGTAACACAGTCAACATCCAAAATGAAGGTTGCATCTAGACTAAGTAACATGTAATAAATGTGCACAGGAGTAGCAGGGCAGGCCTGAGAACTTCAATTTTAAATTATGTTGTACATCCCAAGTTATTTGTTTGCACTGCATCAGATCACCAGAAGCTTTTGGAAGTTTGGGCCTTGCTTTCCTTCTATCTCATGCTCTTATCTGTTACTGGCACCAACAGTTTCGTATTCCCAGAGGCGTAAATGCTGAGATTCCCCACACCAAAGCCATATAATTACCACAAAAAGTCATCATGGGAACATCTCCACACATCCCAGATTGACATTGCACCAGTAGATCTAAAGGGAAAATATAATCACAGAAGGCTCCAGCTAAACATTTAATTTATTGCTTGGAGCTTGTGCTAAACCTTCTCTTCAAGATGTTGAGTAGAAATTCTCAATGTGCTCCCAGTATTTTATCTGTCACTGTTGCCCCCATCACCTGTCCAAGGATTATGGATTTCTGACAAATTTGTTTTGAATTTTTAACCCAACCAACAAATGTTTCTGGTGAATAACACTTTTGGGCTGTCCTCTGGCAAGCATTCACCCAAGTGGTGAGTGCCTGAGCTGGACACCCTCATTGCACCCCTATCCAATACATGATCTAGTGTGACCCCCCACATGCTGCAGAACATTGGTCATCTGTGAGAGGTTTCCCAGGGGAGAGATTTCACCCCAAAACATCAATACCTTTCCTCCTGACCATGCAGAAGGTAACTAGGCAGTTCATGTCAATCCTTGGATATATAACTGAGGTTATTTCCTTCTTTTCCCCAATAAACAGCTTGATGAATGTTTTATTTGGTGTCAGAACAGGGCTTGGTGCTGAACCATAAAGTCAGACCCTGCCCCTTCTCACCCCCACCTCTCCCAAAGAGCTTGTTTTAGGCACAAAAAAGGTTGATTTAGGCCTGTGGCTGCTCTGAGCCCTTCCAGTGCTGCTCACAGCCACAGGAAATTAAAAAGTTAAAACTGAGGCCAGCAGGGAGAGGCAGCGTAGGGCTGCACGGGACCAGCAAGGCCAGACTCCAGCGATACAGAGTTGATGTTCAACCCTCACAACTCAAACCCAAGAAGCTATTTATTGACACCAAAAGAGAGGGAAAACAATAGTCACCACCCCTTGCAGGAAACGTATCTAACTCTTGTCTCCTAAAGTAGTTTGAGTTTTATCTGCGCCCACATGTCCTCCACAGGGCCTTCCTCCATGTTCACCAGTGGTGGTTACTGCCTCCAGCGTGGTTGATTTTTTGGCTAAGGCAAAAGAGTTGCCTTCTTAAGCTGCAGGGTAAATGAATCAAAAAATCAAAAGCAACATCCCCAGAATGAAGTTCAGTGGGACCTACTGTGCTGAATCAGAGGGATGGTTTGGCTCTGTCAGCCCTTGTGCTGACCATGTCTGCTGTAGATATCCCAGAGAAATGTGCTGAAACCAACAAAAATGGATCTTTAAGGTCTCTTTCAACCCAAACCATTCTATGATTATATTAAAAGAGAGATCACTGTAACCCTTCAATAACCTGCCGGTGTATGGATTTAATCTCATCCAACCTCTTTATTCAGATTTCATTTAGCTGAATATGTGTTCTCCATACAGTCACACAAGCAGTTTTTATCTCAGACAACAACCTGTACAAGGCAGCTCCCAGCCTACCTCACAGGGCCATGGGATATTTTGGAAAGGATCGTGGGAGGGTTCCAGATCAACCTCCTGCTCAAGCAGCCTCACCTTGGAGGTCAGACCAGGTTGTTCCATGCTTTCCCAATTGGGTCCTGTAAATCTCCAGGAAAAAGAAGTGCCACAATCTCCCATGGCCCCTCTTCCAGCACTTCACCATATAAAATGGAGAAAAATTTTTTATTTCCATTGATGAGAATCTGGATTAAGTGACCATGAAAGAAAGATTATAATGAGGGTCTCGCTGGGCTCTGAGTAGCTGAGATGGGTTGATCTGTGTGCCAGAGGGCAGCAGAAATTCTTAGCACTAATGCTTGTAGCATGAGTCCCCCACAAAACAATCTCTATAGTAACTACACCACAGAGCATGGGTTGGCATGCTTGGTTCCTCACTCTTGGATAAAGCTTCCTTACAATCACGACTCAGCTTATGAGCTGGAATGAAAGAGCTCTCGAGCTTTAACTGCCACACAACAAATGTGTAGGTCCATGATAAAGCCAACAACAGCTCACAAAACCAGTATCACTTATTTATATTTAAACTTCAAAGTCAAAGGTTTCTTGAAGGCATCAGAACCTCACACCTCTGTGCTACTATTTCACAGACTCAAGAAATAGCTAATAAGGATAAGAACTTACTATGAAACCAGGCACAAGCTTGCAAACAACTCCTGTCCTCACTTCCTGCAGACAACCTTGGGTGAACTTAACCTCACCTGCATTAACTGCATCTCCTCCTACACCTGACACTAAGCTGAAGGAAAAATAGCCTCCTCCCTCAGTCCCCTCCCAATCCATATATCTTTTGCTGCTTGAAAACCATTCTTGCCTCAGGCCATGCAAATCACAAGATTATCTGTAACTGCATTCCTCAGGTCTGACCAGGAAGAGGTGGGGATATCTCAACCCCCAACATGGAAAAGCATCATAAATCCCAGTCCCTCCCTCCAAATTTAGAAATCTATCCAAGTTTTCCCTGGGATTGTCCCGGCTAAAGCCAGTTGATTGGTTCCAGAGTTAATGACAGAGCAAGATGAACAGAGCAGTTTGCACTCTAAGAAACACAGGTTTTGAGAGTTTGCAGACTCAGGAAAAGAAGCGACATTTGAGATCAGGTCTAGAAGGTGCCTTTCACCACCCAAGGGCCTGGAAACTTGCTTTTTGTATTTAGTTGAAAACTCTAGTGTTGCAAAAATTGATGGGTCAACCACAGACAGGCTGGTCCCATGTCCTAGAATGTGCTTGCTTTACCCTGCCCGGTGCCAAGAGGAGACAAGGAAGAAAAAGAAGCATAGAAGAATATTAACAAAAAAAAAAGCCATTTTATTGAAAATGAAATTAAAACTTCAAATTAATATTACAATCATGAGAAAATGCCAAACAATTCAATTTACAGTTGCAACATACAATACAAATAGTCCCTTTGAAGTTGAAGTAAACTGATCCACAATCATTGTCTGTGGCATAAAGCAGAGTGTGTTTGTACAATATGTGCATGAAAAGCAAATCTTGGGTGACAGCATTTGAAAAAATTAAAAATTAAAGCTTGTATTTACACAAAATGCTACAAATATTTTGTTCCAGCGGAAATTCAAGATTGGTAAAGCATATTTAACAACAAAAAAAATTGGAATGTCACTCATATTACCTAAAGTTACTGTAAAAGTATGGTTTTGGCTGATATACTTAAAAGTACTGCATTAAAAAAAAGCAAAGAGTTATCTGTAAACATGGAAGTAAACAAACATCTAAAAAAAGTTCTCAGAAAATGTTAAACTGAAATGCATTCTATTTTAAAACAACAAGAAATTCAGGGGGGCAGAGAATGGGGCTTTGAGCTCATGGCTGATCCAGGTTTAATTATTGCTTTTGCTCATGGCTTGCTGCTGCTGCAGCCCAGCACAGGGCTGAGCCTTGCTTTGCTCAGGGTGAAAGTGCAAAATTCTCCCCACTCCAGATGGTACCTGTGGAAACTGGCAAATCTTTGCTCAGGAGACTGCTGGCAACAAAGGTTCAATGTTAAGAAAGACACAGCAGCTGGGCTTTTAAAGGAAATGATAAACACTACGTGAATAATGCTGTCAGGAAAATAATTTGCTTTACTCTTCTGTCCCGACCCACTGCACCCTATCTGGTTACCCTTAGGAGGAGGGAGAGGAGGATTTAATCCTCCATTCAGCAAAAGGGACATTGTGCCTCTTGTGCTGGAAGAGTCTTTGGTAGGATAAGAGAGCTGGAAGGTAAAAAAGGCTATTTTTTTCTTTAAATCTATGACTGGTGCCGAAGATTGCCACTGCCCGAAGGGAAGGGCTGTCGTACCTTTGAGAAAACTCCATTCTGCGATGCCAAGCATCTCACAAAACTCAGATAAATTGATATGATTCACTACATAGCACCGGTTGGCTCTGAATATCTGATTCAAGTGCATTTCCAAGGGAACTCAAAGGCATTTTCTGAAAGCTTTGATGAGCATCTCTGCCTCAGCCTGTACGACTCCCTCCATGACCAGCCTGATGTACTGGGACAGATTTTCCAAGGGCACCAGGAGGGTTCAGGAGCATGGGGGTCTACTGAAATTCAAGGGGCTGGTGCTCCTATGTCCACAGGTACTTAGAAAATCCTTTCCTTCCTATCTCAAGCAGGCAGAGCCAGGTCAGATGAGGGCATGGATCGACTGGATCAGGCACGCGTGCCTCGACTGGGCGGAGAAAACCTGTTCAACGTTTGTCCCTAAAGGTCCAGTTGAAAAACCGCGGGGACACAAACAGAGTCCTGTTGGTATTGGGCAAAACAAAAGTCTGGTCTGTGCTGGATTTATCCAGAAACAAAAACCAAGTGCTTGAATTTTACAACAAATCTTAAGGAAAAAAAAGAAAATCTGGGTTGCTGCCTGCAGCCACTCTTAACAACATTTCAACACAAAAGCACCCTAAAAATTACTTAATATGCATACAGTAAACCTTAAAAAGCCCTTCTCAGCAATAACAAATAATGTACAAATATAGTACCTTTTATTAAATAGGAAACAGCTTGCACTGGCAGTACATCTCTTTTTCTCTTGCTTACTAAACAAAGAACAAAACTGAAATGTGTAACCAGACACTGGCTTTTTAAGTGCTGCTGAGACTAACAAACGTTACTTTACAGTTACAAATAAATGGACAGTGGTATGCTTCAAGCTACCACAAACCAACAATAAATAGAATCAATTACAGCTTCCATCTTTGAAGGAAAACTAAGTATTAGAAGAAAAACAAAGTGTCTTACTTATACTTTAAGCATACTTGGTATACAACCTTTAGAAGGCAAAGACTTTATTAATTTATTATTTTTAAGAGCATGTCATCACGCAGATTGGAGGGATGTACCGTGCTAATGGCAGCTCGTTTAACAGCTTCGCTGTTAACGAGCAGTGAGGGTGGTGTCCAGCTCTGTGTGGCTGTGCCCAACGTTGATTTACTGCCATGCTTTGGAGGTAGCCAACAATCACCCAAGGAGCAGCTTGGAGGAGGCTGTGGACAGCGGTGGCTGAGGGAATGGAAGGAAGGAGCTTTGGCCAAGCCTGCAGGCACGTGCTGAACATCCCACTAAGCTAGGCTTAACACCTGCCTGGGGAGAGCGTGGGGAGGATGGCTCAGCTCCCACCACATCCAGCCGATGCCATGTCACCTCCCTGCTTGCCATGGCAGCCCTGGGCTGGGCAAAACCGGGGCCTCTCTGTGGGGTATTTCGGCCACAGACAGGCTGGGGTTTGGGTGCAACCCGCTCTCCTTGTATCACACCTGGGAGCCCCAGGGTGGCTTTGAAGGTGAGTTTATGTCTCCAGCGTGGGCAGAGGTGAGTTTTGCTGCCCTTGTGCTTGTCCCTCTAACACAGCAACAGCCACATCAGCTTCAGAGCCACCACAGCATCCGCACGGCTCCCGCATTTAATGCTAACGGGCGGTGACTCGCTACCAGGCAGTTTCTGTCTCAAGTTTGAAACCTTTTTATTCCACCGAGTGGGCTAAAATTGCAAGGGGAGGGGAAAATGTTTCACCATTTCTCCCTTAATCCCATTTCTGAGATATTTAACAAGTCATCATTTGCAAAATACGGGCTTTGAAACAGTTTTGATTTTTCTTTGGGGAAAAAAAACCCTGTCGACATCCAAATTATGCTGTCAAAATAGACCATTTTAAAAATGAATCTTTTTAAATTTTGAAGTTCTGAGAAAAATCCTTGGAGAAGAAGAAATTAGGGGAAGGGTGGAAAGTATTTCATCCTTCCTACCATTTTTCCAGTGTCTCCACAACTACTGATTAAAAGGCAAGACTGTGTTGAAGGCAACCAGACAGCTAATAAAAATATTTTAAACACAATATTTCCTTCATAAGTTATATAAAAAGATCCTACATCCAAAATCATTTGATGTGGATGCATTTGGGTTGGATTTGTTGTTTTTAAGTCACATTGTAAACTGGTTCACACTGGAACTGCTTTTCAGAGTTGGGTAAAGGTCTGAGGTTTACACTCTTGCAGAAATGTAAAAAGTAAAAAAAAAAAACCAAAACAAAAAACACTTTTAGAGACCGAAGTCAATATATCATTACATTAAGAAACGTTTAAAGGGTCCAGATGTCATTAAATAATTATAAATATTCTTTTAAAGTTATATGATGATTCATGTTAGCAAGCAACCTCAAATTTTACACATTTATAATTTAAAAAAAAAATAAAAAAAGAACATAGCCGAACACAAATACTATGTATACGATTTTGGCTCTAGTAATATATATTGCCATTCTCATATTTTGCATAAGTAATAACATTTTGTATTTTCGTTTTTCAAGGTTTTGGTTGTTATTTTTGGTTTTTGGCTAATCGAAGGCAAAACGAACAGATACAAAAGCAAAAAGAAAACCCTGGGGTTGGCTCACCTAACTTGAAAACTCATTCTCTTTAAGTACCCAAAAACAAACCAAAAAAGCAATGAACACAGCGAAATTCCAACCATTATCCGTAGCAAGGCTCGGACAGAGTTTTTTGGGACAGCTGTTTTCGTCTGAATGGATCATAGCAAAATGGAAGCAACTTGCTCTTTGCTTTCCTTTTTATGTGCACCAATACAAACCAGGTGAATTGCACTACGTGTGTGGAGAGGGTCCCATACGTTGTATGATTGCAACTGTATCTGGAGTTCATGGTTAGTTTTGGTTTTTTACTAAAATAAAAGGGAATGCAGCCTTTGCCTTGCATCACCATGTTTCTCCTGATAGCCGGGGAGTCCGTTCTCTCCTCGTTGGCAAAAGTACTCACTAGTTATTACAAAACTCTAGGAAAAAAAAAAAGAAGGAAAAAATTCCAAAAACAAAAAAGAAAAAAAAAAAAAAGAGGGTGTGATTTTTTTTCTGTGTGTTTGTGTGTGTGTGTAGAAAGTACATTTTAAATATCAAACAAGGTAAAATGATTCCAAGGGGAAAAAAAAAAGAAAATATGTGCTTTGATTCACATAATCTGAAACATGGGTTGTGGTGTGTTGGTAACTCTTGTGTTATTTATGGCCATTATCATCCCATCTACACAGTTGCACATATTGGTAAAATCTGTCGGTTTTTTTTAAAAAGTAAAACAAAAACCAGGCACTTCGTAGTTAAGTTGACCATTTGGTGGTTTGGTGGTTTTTTTTTTTGTTTGTTTGTTTTTTGTTTTTTTTTTTTTTTGGCTTGCGGAGGTTGGGCCGGCTACGGAAGGAATCTCAGTACGGCCTCCAAACGGACTCATCCATCCTGCCACTAGAATTCAAGACGGTTGGGGAGCTGCTGTGGCTGCCATCCGCCTCCACCCCGTCACTCTGGGTGGGCAAGTTAGGGTTTAGCAGCGTGCTGCCGTTGGACGTGGTGGTGCACGGCGGGAGCATCCTGGAAGGGGAGCGGTCCCCTCCCGGCACCATGGGGAACTGGTATGATCCTGACGAAGTGCCATAGTAGAGATATGGAGTGCTGCTGGTCTGGAAAGGTCCACTTTGGTTTTGGGAAGAGCCGGGGTAGGGTGGTGGTAGGTAGGTGTGGTAGTGAGTGGTTGCGGACATACCCAGTGACATGCCTGAGGTGACTGGCGGTGTATAGGTAAAGGTGGCTGGATAGTGCATTCGTGGGTTGGAGAAGCGGCTCTCAGTGAGGGATGAAATGCTTGTGAACTGCCTGGGATCTGAAAATGGGCCCAGCTCTGAAGCACCTAAAAAATTATAACAAAAGATGGGGGAAAACAATTCTGTAAATACCATTTTTTGTATCACGTGATGATAGAATTTTATTTTTCTAAGATAACCCACTTCTTTTGGCCCCCAAGAGAACAGCAGATCATATCAAGCAATACATTGCAAGGAACAGTGTCATACATCTGTCTTCTAGGACCGCTGGGCCAAACTCATCCCTGGTCTAACTCCACTGATGCCAATGGAGGGAGCAGCATTGCCAACCTGAAGTGTTCAAAGATCACGAGTCAGGTTGGGAAAAAAAAAAAATCTCAAAAATCAAGAGATTGAAAAAGAGCCAAAAAAAGAAAGGGGAAAAAATATCTAAAATCAAGAGAATAAAAAAGACCCAAAAAAAGAAAGGTGGACTTGAAGTTGATTTGCCTTCTGGTTTCAGAGTTTTGAGGGTTGTGTGTCTCTGTTTTTTTTTCTAGAGCCTCTTGAGAAACTCAGGACTGGTTGCACACGAAAGCTGAGATTCCCATCTCAGCACAGGCTGTCAGGAGCTGGGATTTCCAGAAAAGCAGAAATCACTGTGCAACTTGTAATAAAGCTCCAAGAGCTGGCAACATGGAGTTAACTGCACCACTGACACCAGGGGAGTTACACTGGGGGTGACTAAGACCCATTTCTTGCCTTAAATCAATTTATTTAGGTGAGAATCCACTCAGCTGCTTCCTTTGGCTAAAAAACACTGTTTGCTCATCTGAAGGATGGACAAGGCCATTGAGCTGATAGCATAGATGCAGATTTTACTCTTCAGAGCAGTCGATGGAAAATTACAAGCCCAACACTCTTTTTGCCATTGAAAAAAAATTTGTTTTCATATGTAGTTTCTGCAGTCTGGTTGAAAAAAAAAAAAAAGACCACACAGTTTATGACTACTGTGAACGTCTGGATGGTAACGCTGTGAATTGGAGTCTAACGCAAAACAGGGATGGGTAAACTCATTTTGCCTAATTTCCAATCCCACATCAAACACTCAAAGCTTTGGAGCAGAACTGGAAAGCAAACGTTAGCTTGGTGATGTGCTTAGGAGACTGTAGGATGGACAGGAGAAGAAGACAAAGATGGTGAAAGCTTGTACTGAGAGCCAGAAGAGTGGAAAACAAAGAGGGTGTGGGAAAAGGACAGGGGGAAAGGGGGAAAGCCTAATGAAGAAGTAAGAGCAGGAAGAGGCAAATGCAATGGCCAATATGCAGCAGACACATATACAGATGTTTACAGAGAGCTGGAAAGAGCAAGGTATAAATAAAGGGGGAAAATAATGACATCAAATGGACCCTCCCTGCACTTCCCAGCTGACACTCCTAAGGCTTTACAGCCCTCCAGATCCATGGGTTCACTCACCTCTTTGTCAATCTGCTGAACCTGATTTAACTAAAGGGAAAATAGGGCATCTTCTAGATGCCAAACTGACCTGTTAAACATTGAAACACACTCTGTATCCTCAGTTTAAGATGAAGCAATGATTTTCCTTGCAGACAGGCTTCAGATCTGACCTGCTGACATTGCTGTGTAAGCCCTTCTGTTTCTGGTCCACTCTGCTATAAGCAACAGACCCAACAGTCTCTGCAACCTAGTGTGGCACATTTTGGGAATTAGATCACTATTCTTGCCTGTTCTCCCAGGTCAGTAAACCCATGCCTACAATGATCTCAAAAAGCAGCAGCAGGGCAAAGCTCAGGCACAGTTTGGGTTCAGTCTGGAGGACCTGGGCCTCACCCAGCCAAACCTCCAAATCAGCCTGAAACCTGGGGGTTGTAATCCTCAATCTCTAACAATATTGAGCACAGAGCTTTAAGTGGGCAGTAAAAGCCCATTCTAAACTCTGATGACAATGTGATTACTATTATCTTTATCTGGGACTGAATCAGTGACCTAAGGGTGAATGGGTCTGTCTCCATCATCACCCCCTCCAACCACAGCGCCCTGGAATGTAATATAACTTGTACCTTTACAGCAAACACTCTACTGCTTGATGCAACTTCTTTCGTTCCCAACTGCAAACAATAGCCAGAGGCAATACCACCCAGATTCAAAGCTGTAATTTTGGAACACTCTCCTTTATATTGTGAACAGGTCTGATATATATCTGGAAATATAAGGTTAGAACATAATTTCCCCAGCTGCTCAAAATACTGACTTTCAATCTGCTACTGCTTATTCTCTTTTCTTTCTTTTTATTTTTTTATTTTTTTAATTGTTATTGCAACTCTCCCAGCATGAACAGAGTTGCACTTAGTTTATCCTGATAGAAGCCAAACAAGACTTTTACAATCAAAGGTGGAATTGATGTGAGCGTAAGGGTGTGAACATCGGTATTTTCAGTTTCTTTGCAACCAATACTTGTTTTTTTCTTAATACAAAGCTTTCCACACAGTTTTATACACTAAAAGGCAATCTCCCTTTCAGAGCTAGATCCAAATATTATCTGCATCTGCATGGGTGCTGCCAAGAGATCATGTCTGTGTGGAACGACTGGGAATGTGCATACCACACGTAGGCATTTCAAATGTGGGGCTGCAGACCTCCATATGTACACACAAGTAAATCCACACTTGTTTGTTTTTACTGTTGCTTGTAAAGCACAATTCTATTTACCCAAAGGCCAAACAACCATAACCCTGTCTTATCTCACTCATGGCTGTGTCTGCACAGCTCCTGCACACTCACTTCTCCAACTCCCCTGCTGCCCAAGTGCCTTTTGCCGTCTCCATAACTCCCTGCACAGAGCTGCAATTTGTTCCCAGTCTTATTGGACCTCCATTGTGTAAAGATATTTTTAAAGATCAGAAAAAGTTCTCTGAGATGCCTGTTCCAAAGTCTCATTTCTAAGGGAAACTTACTAAAAAAAATCAGCTCTAAACCTCAGCTTCTTGCCACCCTCACTGCTGTTCAATCTTGCTGATGCATTTTCACCCTCCTCGTCCTCCTTTCTCTGTTCTACCTCCTTATGTTAAGGTTGATTTTGTTCTAACTGGAAACCCCAGATCCCTATTCAGTATACGTGTTTAGCTCTGTGCTGGGCTGGGAAGATAAGTAGTTCTACCAGGTATGGCAACCATCTTTGTATATCTAGCTGTGCACAGTGATGTGGATCAGCAATATAGTAACATGACAGTGCAAGTATACAATTCATAATATAATAATTATAATATTATAATAGTTTATTTATTCCTCTCCCCAGGAGGATTAAAGATTTATGCTAATTTTTCCTCCGTCAGAGCAAGAAAACCATTTGCATCTGTGAATTCCCACTCTTGTGATAGCTTGCACTAAATGGGTGAAGCACAGACCCTCTGCCCTACATTGTGGCCACCATGTTGCAAAACACCACTTATATGAAGAGAAGAGGCTTTATTTTGTGCCACCAGAAAGAGAGACACGGCAAAGAGCACAGCAAGTGGTCTTCTCCCATATACTCTTATTGCTGACTGGGCTTAACTATAAAAAAAAAAAAATTAGAAAAATATGTATTTTTGAAAAAAACCAAAACACTTTACATCTGAATGAGTCCAGGTTAAACTATTTTAAAATTATCCAGGTGAATTCCTCCCTAACATAGCCTAGCACTCAAGTTTTCTGAGAGCTATATGTTCAGAACAGAAAAGAGTTCATGTTAATATGCCAATATATATGCTAACATCCCAGATTCAAGAATACTGCTCCAGTGTGTTTCATATTTAGAATAAGAACAATTAAAATTCCATGTGGTTTCACTTATTTTGATGCAGAAGCCTCATTAAAAACCCTAGACCTGGGCATTTGCCAGCAGCCAGCTCAAATCGTCTTGCATTCGCGCTTAAAATCCAATTTTACCTGTTGCAGATTTGCAGCTCTACCATTCACAGCTGCATGTGTGCCATGATAATTTCTCTTTTGCAGTTTACAGATACCAACTAGTGCCAATTAATGCTCAGGTCTCAATCTATAAGCTGTGCTTGTGGTTTGCAGAAAATCAGACAACAAATTTCTGTCAGGTTTACAGCACTTCGGCCAATTGTTCCCAGTTATTAAAGATCATAATGTGCTGTGGACAGATTAACTCCTTGTAGGTACAGCCAGCTGACAACTACTTTAAGAGTTACAGGATATTTTAATAGCTTAAAAATATTCCAATTTGTTTTGTTATTTAATCCTATAAGGTAACTAACTAAAAAAAATCCCCTTGCCTTATTGCATATGTTGCATAGGGAAATTTCTAGCCCATCGAGTCAATGCAGAATTGTTTGTTGCACGAAAACAGAATGATGCTGTGTTCACTGAACAGTCTGTCTCAGGGAAATCCAGCAACTTATAGTTAAATTTATTTACCAGTAGCTAAATGATTCCCTTGTGTTTTGGAGAATTTCAGTGTTAAGACATTTGCTGAAGTCGAAACTAGATTTCGCGGGGTTTTGTCAACAGTTCAATTCAGGCTGGGCCATTGTACTAATTGACCTATTAAAATTGTTTTTTCCTTCCCCAACGTCTACGTCTCCGAATTATAAGTGCTGCCTGGATTACTTACAGCTGATAATATCGCCTTGGATGAAACATGCCACACACTTCACATGATGAGACGATTTCAGTCTCTTACAGCTTTGCCAAACTTTAAATGTTCTGGCTGAAATTGTCCATGCTGGGCGTCTGTCTCGGGCTAAATTTTGATTTATGCATTTATTTGTTTTTAAAATTTCAACTGAAACTCTTCTGCTGGGAAAAATATATTGTTTTACCAATCTTAAACTCCGAGGAGCCTTCCTTTGAAAAGTTGTACCAGTTCCATGCTTTGAAGTAAGGACTTGAACTTTGGAATAGGAGTGGCTTTTGTGTGAGAGATGTTGCCATGAAAATCCAGCCAAATATGAACAAATCATAAGCACTCTGACTAAAAATGGGCAGAAGAGTCTGTGCCCCTACAAAGACACTTGTCTAGAGACTAGAATGAAATCCAGGAGTCACAAATCCTTGTGCAGACATTGCTGAAACACAGGGACATTGCCACCTGTCCCCATGCCAGCCTAAAAAAGGATTAGTCCATCGATGGCTCCATTCTTTGGGATGGCAGAGCCTGAGTAAAAGGAGACCATATGGGTGTTCATGTACACCCATAAAGTAAAATTTGGGAAGGGGGGGTTATTTGGGGTTTGCTTTTTTTTAGAACTCTGAAAAACTATAAACACAACCAGAGGCAAATGAGGGGACATTATTAAGGTTACCATGTGAAGAGTGAGAAACTTTGGAAACCAGCATTGAAGTTACTTCTCCAAATGCACTATGACAAAGCATTTGGCTACACAAGATGCTATTCCTTTCTTATTAACCTGCCCAAGCTGGCCACCTCTGGAGACGTATCTGAGTTGAGGAATAGAGAAGACCATTGTCTATATATGCCCCAGATCCATTGCTCCAAGAAATTAGAAGGGGTGAAGTGAACAAGGCGAGAGAGACTCTATTATTTCCTGAGTTAACTGGATTTTATGTGTGTTTCTGCCACATGGCTCCTACATGACTCAGTTGAAATGCCTCCAAATCCCATTTTCACTTCCCTCATTTTCTGTGTGCAGCAAAGATGTTGGCTTCTGATTCGCATGTGTGCTAAATATTCCCAGCTGCAGCTGAAGCCAGTGGGAGCACAGGTCTGAACATAAGGCTACAGACAGAACGGAAATTTAGCTGTAGGTGACACAGAGAGGGTGCACTGAATGACATGAGACCTTAGGGTCAGTCTCATTTCTCTTTCTAAAGAGGGTCCTTTTTTCCTTGGGAATATTGCACTGCAATAGTGCAATAGTGAATTGTACATAAATGCTGTGGCAGAAATATTAGAGCAAAGCCAAGCAAGAAATTAAGGATTCCTTCTTCAGAGCAGCACTTAATGCTCTGCAATAAGCAAGGCCTGAGGAAATGCAAAGAACAAGAAGCAAACAAAATATTGAAGAGCTGCTCATTAAGTTAGCACTGTCCATCCTGTACACTGAATGAGACAGGAATCCCGTGGGAAAAGTATCATGTGATCCTGTAATTAAAGTTTGTAATATAATGCATAAGCAGAATGAGGCTGATTTAAAGTTGCACAGGCAATGTAAGTACTGAGATTTTCTAATTTCCGAGCTCCTGGTTTTGCCAGTCTTAAGGATTCCTTGCAGTGTGTTTTTAATGCGGGAGCGATTATTTTCTAGCTGAATCTCTTTGGGTTTCCCCCTAGCATCCTCCTGTATCGGGGGACAGTGTTACTTTGCTCTCCATTTTGTTAAGTTCTTGTTCCCTGTGTCTGCTAATAAGTGTTTACTGAATCACACACAGCACAATCTTTCTGCTTTCTTCCAGGCAAGCCTTTGGCTATCCCAAGCTGCTGTACCTCCTTCCATCTGGATGCTGCTGTAGGGAGCCTGGGACTGCAATTCCTAGGGATCCCAAAACACCTCCTCCTGTATCTAATCCTGGCTGTAGCTGTTAGGTCGTGATCCCACAAACCTACGCTGGTGCTGGTGCTCAGCTTCGTGCCGGACCTCAGGGACATTCGTCTCCACTCCAGCAGCAAATGTCTACATGCTCGGAGGGCGAAGGCCATGCAGCACCACCTAAATAATGCACCAGGCTTCTCCCTCTCTGCTTTACTTTCCGGATGAGCATGTGTCATCTGGATGTTTGGAACCATTTATCGTAGGTAATGGTATGTTTTTAGATGGTCTTTTCCCTCCCTTTAGTTCAGGAGGAAAAAAAAATGTAAAAAAAGCATTTGACTTTTTTTTTTCCCTCAATTTTCCCCCCAGCTCACCCCAAGAAGGTCTCCCGGCAAACAATAGCTGCAGAAAAGGTGTGAACTGGCCCCCCCTCCTCTTTTCTTCACCTCAACAAGGTGTTAACTTCAAGGCCTAGTTGGGACCATTTAAACTGCAACATTATTAAGCACAGCAGTCTCACAAAAGTCAGAGGGAGGAAGGAACACTTTAACCCTTTCAGAGCCTCACACACAACAGGCGAGACCCTAATTCCAGTGCACCCTCTCTCAGAGTCCCTCAGTACCCCAGTGCACACGGTAAACTGCACACTGGTGCCTCCTCGTATTTAGGTAACAGGTCTTTGGCACCTTAAATACCACGGATTAATTTGCAGATAGATGTTTTCGCTGAATTTATGGCACTGCACCTAAGCCCTTTGCTGGGAGAAACACCCCATAAATAACCTAGTTAGCAGAGACCATTAAAGTACCACTCGTGCAAATAAAGGTGAGCGTTTCTCAAGCAGAGATGTTATATTGCTTAACAGCAAAATTGGAGTCTCTTTGCATTTCTTCAGCCCGGGCTCTGTCATTACCTGTCCTGCTCCCTCAATCGGACTTTCCTACTGGATTAGGTTGCTCTCCTTAAGGCACCGAGGTCTTGCTGTGTGAAACACAGGTGCCTGATCACTGCACCCCCAGAGATAGCTCATCTAAAATTTAGGGAACATTAATAGGTAGAAAAATGTAACAACCAACCCCTCCTAGATGGACTGTTGGGAGCAGAAGTGAAGCTGTGGAAGCTTCAGCCATCACAGTCTCATTCACAGACATTGCTCCACTTATACAGGATTCATAAACCTTCCTAATGAGAACCACAGGAGGGGGACAAATGGTTACATTATAGAAATAAGTCCTGGGCTGGTGGTTATGACCTGCCACCCGTGGATGCCTGTTGACCTGGTGTAATGGGGAGCCTCTGAACTTCTCAGCCTTTGCTATCTCATCTCAGTGACTCCAGTCTGGAGCTGTCACGGGTGATTCGGGTGGAAAGGAACTGGCAGTGTATCAAAAGCCCCCTGCTTGTTTAAAGTCTCAGGCCATCTACAAGCTACATTGGAACCAAAAAGTAAATAAAGTTTCCTGGAAATGAGTCCAGGAGCTCTGTGACACCGCATGGCACAAACACGCACACAGGAGCGCAGCGCTCTCCGCTCACTTTTCCCCAACTTTTCCTGCCTGAATTTCAGCCGTCACTGCTTTTCGCCAGTCGAAAGGCACCAGCAGGAACACTTGAGGATTTTCTTGGAGAGCAACCTCAGTGTTGTATACAGCAAGGGGGTGAAACCGCAGGGCTGCAGAGCAGGCACGGCGATGGCGAGCAGCAGGACAGGAATCCTGAATAAATCCAGTGAATGGGAAGATGATATACATCATGGCTTACAGGCTACTTTATTCCTTCTTTTTCTTTTTTTTCTTCTTTTCAGAAAAATGTGCCTTAACTGTCCAGTATAAATATTTGTTTCCAATGTTGTAATGAATTGTACTTTTCCACTGCATGCTACTAACTCAGAAATACCATCTGATCCTCGAGCAGACACAAAGGAACTATGTTTTGCAGGGACAGGGAAGGGGGGGAAGCCCTTGGCATTGCTCTGTTATTTCACCCTTTAAACCCCTCCTTTTCCCTCCCCATCCAAATTTTCCTTTCGCATCTCATTCAACTAATGGACATCTCTCCTGAGGACAGAGGATTCCTTGCTGGTTCTTGATTAAGAGTTTTTAAGAAGCCGGGAAGGAAGATATTCTTTGAAACTGGATCTACTGTAGGATGGGAGCCAGCACACAGGACACCGTGTCTTTCAGAGAGGGCCACACACAGTGCCACTCCAGTCATATGACTTCTCTGTCACATCCTGAAGCCATTTCCAGCTCGTGTGCGAGTTTGTACTCCCATTTAGAAAAGGATGGGATATATTGGGAACACACATATGGAAACACTTTCAGGGAATCAGTTTCCATGAAATCCATAATAAGCCAAGTGGCTTCAGATGTGGCAGTGTGCCTCAGATTAGACAAAAAAAAAAAAAAGGAAAAAAGGGAAAAAAAATAGAGGAGAAAAAGAAGGAAAATTCTACCCTTTCAGTCCTTATTTCAGGCTTAAGGGGAGAAAAAAAAGAAAAATAAAAGGAAATTAAAACCAACTAATGACTTATGGCTACCAAAACAGGGAGTCACAAAATAATACAACTAACAAGAGCACTCCTCCTCCCCCAAATAAAGATGCTGCTATCAGCATTTCTGCAGCTCCCAGAAAGCTCTTCTGGCATCTGCAAAATCCACATGGGGTCGGCAGAGCCATGGCCCTGCCTGTGCCAGCCTGCATGGGTTGGGCAGGTGCCCACTGTCTGGTAACCTGTGCAAGCAATTTTTTCCTTCCCTTACAAATTTTCCTTCCTTTCCTTTCCTTCTTGCTCTTCCAAAAACTGCAATTCGGTGATAAACTGTCCATTAAGAAAATCTCCTGGAAAACGCTGGATTCTGGAGGGGATATATCCTGGATGGGGTTAGCTGTACCCAGGCTGTACTAAAAGCAGGATTTATGGTGGGATGGTGTATTTGGTTTGACAGGCAGGGGGTGGATATCACCTGCCTGCTGTGCTTGGAGCCAGAGCTCAAGAGCAACTCCCAGGTGTCCTCACTGATGGGTACCAGAGATCAGGAACAATCCCCAACTGCACACAAAAAGGTTGGAGGCCACCTCAGTGCCAGGCAGGAGGGAAGCACCCAGCCCATTCGAGCTACTGTGGTGCTGGAATAATCTGTGCACGGCTGAGGAAGTGGGAAGAAGCACAGATCAAGTGGCAGGAGTTCAAATGGGAACTGAGGAGATGCTACGTGCATTCTGCAACAGCTACCCGCCTTTTTATCACGAGAAAATAACCAGGAATTTGGCTGCTAATTGGGGCTGTATCCTACAAACCCTACTTTTCCTGACAAACAAATGACTCCACAAATAGTCCCTCTGTTTCCAATAGGGTTATTTGCGGTAGGAGGGACCACCCAACATGAGAGGATCAGGCCCTCCACTCCCTCGCTCTGCCTCTTGCTTCAACTTTCCACAGCCAAATCTGAACACAAAAAAACACCCATGAACTGCAAAGGCTTTTCCTCACTGCTGCTGGAAAAGCCCCGGACTAGAATGGCTGTGGAAAGGTCTCGTGTGCTATTAATACGATGCTCTTCCGCCGCCAAAATTGGGATTTGCCATTTGTTTCTCAGGCTGGTTCTTTCCACTCAAGCCCCGGCACAGTAACTAACTGAAAACTTCTGCATCAAGGAGAAGGTCTCTTTTAAAGTTTGGCTTGGCTTTGCTTTCAAAGAGTTGTCTGTATATTTTAGAATATGTAGAACTTGCCTTTGATTTAAACCTCACTCTTAACAATAGACAAGAAACGATTTCTCTACTGAGCGATTTAAACAAAAACAAACATATTTTGGTTACTCAGCCTTGTTCTCAAAACGCTCTGTTTTCTTTTTTTCCCAGAGAAAAATCAAACCCTACAAATCATTGCACTTCTGGCCAAAAAATCTTAAATTCCCAAATGTAGATAATCCATTTTTTTTTCCTTGAACAATATCATACACAGAGAAAGAAGAGCACCTCCCCAGACATCCATAAAACACGAAACCCCCTCATCTAAGCAATTAAAACCATACTTTTCTCCTCCAAAATAACATCTCCCTTCAAAAGAACATTTTCAGCCTTGGTCCCTGTCCACAAGCAGGGCCATGATGTTGATTTTTAATCCTCCCCAGCACAAAGTCCCGTGTCCCCAGAGGGCAAACAGCCGCACCTCGTCCTGCGGAGCCAGCGCAAAGCGCTGCTCGTGCTCGGAGCTGGGGCTGCACAGGAGCAGCCGCTCCGAGGGGATGAGGGCACTTGGCCCACGGAACTTCTGGCTACTGGAGAAAGAAGAGGGGAGATACCAAGGAGGCATTTCCATCTTAGGTTAAGGATTTTAGCAGCAGACGCAATAATCCCGTTGGAGTGGAAACAGTGGAAAATAACTCACCCAGTGACGGCCAGAGTTTTTTCCCTTACGGTGAGAACACGTTTCCCCCAAGTAACACAAACAGTAGTAACATTGGGCCCTATGATAAAGCGGTCAAACACGTCAGTGTGACTCAAGATCCTCTGTCCAAGGAAATTTCAGGAGGCTCAGGGTGAGAGGGAGCCCGGTGGGGAGAGCCATGGGTGAACACCAAGCCAAATCCTGCTCCCATGTCACGGGGCAGAGTAAGAACACCTCGGGGATGTCACAACCCTTGGCTGACAGGAGCGAAGCTGTGGCTCTCAAGCCACAGAGTAGGACTTGCCACCATCACCATGAGCTTCAGGAAGATGGAGGTAAACCTTGCACACAACTGCTGGGCTGTTTTCACTGGAGCTGCTGGTCTCCTAGCTAAGAGTCAAAAATACTGAGTGGTGTAAAGACCTACAGAAGTTTTCAGTCCATGGATTTAAGCACTCAGTGCCTGTTTAGATACCAAGCTGCCACAAAATTCAGCAGAACACAGCTAAACATAGCTGTAAAGCAGGGCTAGAGACACTGTATCCCTTCTTGTATTCACTTTAACAACATACAATTTTCAATTTCATTTAATAAAAGCTGTTTAAATCCCTCTGTATATTTTTTTAAATTCCTTTCAGAGCTAACCTGAGCTTCCTACTAAGTTAAGGCAAACTACTGTAAGCAAAGTTTCAATCCATTATAAGATGGTCTACACAGCATCCCCATTCATCAGCTGAGCTAAAGTTTAAACCAGCCCAACCCTGAACACCTCTAAATAAATGCTCCTTCTCTATAGTGTAAAGTCTGAATATGGGTTTTATCCTCCCAGGAAGGTGGTGATGAGAAAAAGAAACAGACTTGAGTCTGTAACAGCTCACATCATAAACATGCTCAAGGCTGTTTGATGTACAGCCCCTTAGGCTATACCACCAGAAGCTCTTTAGACCATCAACAGAGATTTATATCAGATATGGTATCTTGGAGTTTAAGTTCAGATTATCCATAGCGATTACAAATAGAAATAGAAAGTCCACTTAACCATTAAAGCTGTTACAAGGGAAAACGTGATACAATGCTTTCTGGCTTTTGTTACTGATTTATTTTGTGAATCTGAGCATATAATTTGATTTTTCCTGTGTAAATTCGCTTACTATACAATGGATATTTCAATACTTCGTACTAGCCAAGTGACAAAAGTTAGGAGTACATTTTATAAAATACTATGAAATCCTTTGCTGGAAAATGTTGCAAAGTTACAAAGATTAAAGGTACAACCCAACAGATATTTTTCATAAGCTCTTCAATGGGTGAAGACATAGAAAAAGTGGAAGTCAGACAACAAGTTGAAATAAACTTGCATACATGATCCTGATTTCTGAGACAAAGAAGATGCATATAAAGTCAGCCTGAATTATCACCTTCAGTTGTCTTCATCTGCCTGAGAAAGCAGCAGCGGAATTGCTTTAGACCAAACCTCCAGCGCATCTGCAGCGCAGGCTGGTGAGAGCAGGAGCTGGCGTGGCTGAGCACCAGGCGCCGGCTCCAGCCCCACCACGGCTGGAATGGCTTCCTCCATGGGCAAGCAGCCTGTCCGAAAAACAGCTCCAAACCCGTCTGGCCCACCTACATGGGCCAGGCCAAATGAGGAACTGGTTGGGTTTGGACTGCCCTTAAACCCAGCTTCCTAACTAATTTTGGAATCTAATGCAGTGGCTCCCAATTCGGCTCCGGTGCTGCTTAGATCCTCCCTGCGCTCCTCTTCACCCATGAAAAAGAAAACAACGCGGGTTGGCTTTTAGCAGGAATCAAAATGAAAACAAAAACAAACAAAAAATCCCTTTAGAGGGAGATATTTGAGAGAGGAAGAGGGAAGAAAGGGGGAAAAGAGATGCCTTTTTCCCATTGCCAGGATTCCTCTGTGGCTCCTCTGGCCATGCCAGCATCCACATCACAGCTCCCGGGGACTTCCTCTGAGCAGCGAGATGCCTCTTCCAATGAGCCATTTCATCTTGGTCTTATGTTGCGGAGATTTTGGGTCACCTCCTGGTGTTTTTGAGGCACTTGCTTCCCTTCCTATTTGGCCAGCCACTCACCTTTGTAGAAGGTCTATTTTTCAGTGGTCAGTCCCTAGACCAGATCCCAGGCCTTACAATTTTCACCCTTGAGGGTATCTAAATATTTGTGATCTTATTCACAGGTCTCTATACTTTCCTTCTTTCAAGACTGACAAACCCTATACAGATCTAGTCTTTTAACTGCACTCAAATTAGCTATTTCAACTTTAATTAATTTTTTTGGCTGGGACGCCTTCTTTGGGACATAGTTTTATTTTTGTTTTCAGTGGCAACAACACACATAACTAGCTGGGTCCGCTCAACAGGAATGATGTGCAGATGTTTGATCCTATTTCTTCACACAGGGGTACAGATCATATGATCTCACGAGGTTCCCTGTCAGTCCTATAAGACTATGACACTACAGACCTATAGAAAATATAAATGATCCAGCAGCTCCTCTGGGGTAATTCCCAGCTACCTAAGTGTAAGCAGATTCACAGATTTGTGTCAATTAAATACAGTGATCCAGATAGAAACCCCCAGCTATATATATATATATATATATATATTCTGGTTTTGCACTACAGGGGAACTTAGTGACCACTTTTGGCCAAGCTGAGAAGGTGATGGGTCCTGGCTGGTCTCTTGGCCTAACCTCATCGACACCATTTGCTTCTTATCATGAGCTGTGACAAGCAGCTTTGTCCTTTCTTTCCTGCTTGTCCTGAAGCCTGGAAGGAGGTGAAGAGCCACAGAGCTACCTCAGTACCCTCCTTATAATTTCATTTTTGCACTCCCTTCTGACCCACACCCACTACTACCTGGGTGTAGTAAGGCTGCAGCCACTGCTACCACGGCACTGGTTCCCTTCATGTTACAATTCCCTCTGAACTCCACTGAACATCTTGTAACCAGCTTGTACTGTGTCTAAGACTGCAAATTCTTAGGGGACAGGCTGATTTCTCTTTTTTCCTTCTCCTCTTTCATTGTATAGTCCTTAGCACAAGGGGGATGAGACCTCCAGACACCATCACAATACAAACACTGTCAGCAGTCAGTGGCGATTCCAGCAGAGGTCCATTAGCTATTCCCAAATATAACTATTACTTTGATCACTGAACTGCACTGCCTGCAGAAGCCAAACCTGGATGCTCCAGCTAAAGCCAAAACCTCAACCGATGCCTCGACAAGGGGTCTGATCTCCAGTTTGTAGAAATTTTTCAATCCCAAGTTCAGCTTTCAACACAACACAAAACATCATTTCAGCACAAAATAAAATATGGCAAGCTATGTTTTTACAGACATCTATCCAATAAAAATGACGTGCCTCATAGATTTGATCCTGTATCTGTGCTTCAAACTGGTTTTCCAAGCAAGCCCATTGTGCAGTCTAATTATATAAACTTAACCAAGGTGGGCATACCTTTAACTGATTGCTTTATAATCTGACAATTCTAAACCCTACCAGTTTAACAGGAAAGAGCATTAAAAAGCAGTGATGCCTATGAATCAGACAGTGATAGCCCAGTTAAACATTAAAAATAACAAGTGGAAACCACACATGTGGCATCACCAGAGCTTGTGTAGGGGCTTTTCATCTCAGCTAAATGAAAGAGGCTTTGTGGGTATTGCTTCTAACCCAAGCACACCACCTTTCACTGCTCACTGCCAGAGATTTGTGATGTTAAGAGATGGAAAGACTGCCATGAGATGTCCTACCCCTCCATTTTGCTTTCAGAATTGATCCTTGGTTTAAATCCTTCAGGCTGTTTTCTCTGCTGGTGCTCCCCTTCTCTCAGCATGGTTGCTCCTCTTTCTCACACAAGCCCAAGGAGGCTTCCCCTACCTACCTATCCCACCAATCCCAAATTACAAAATAACATTACCACAGGATAAAAGATCAAATGGATTATTAAAGAGACCTTCGGGAACAACGACCAGGAAGTTTGGAGATGACATGGCCCAGACAGAGCTGAGTATGCAGCACATTGACTCCTCTCCTCCTCCAAATGCATCTTTAAACCACCACAAAATCCCCTGAATTAAGTGTATGGTACCTCTTTTGCCAGAACTAAACCTCTTCACACAAGGAGAGCATTGCCTGGTCCAAGTAATCCCAAGAGATTAACAGAGTTTCAACTCTCTATTTGCAAATTTGCATGTGGAATAATAAATATTGTTAAGGGCAAAGAGGCTGCTCTGGCTGGGTGTCTGCTCCCCACTGGGGCCACAGTGTCAGCTATGAGCTTTGCTTTTGACAGTGTAAATGCATACTAAACCTGAGGGGAAAAGCCCTTGTGACTATAGTTGTGTTTCTTAAAGTGAAAGATTAAAAAGTGCAGGAAAACTAAGGGAGAACATGCATCCCACTGTTTTATTCCTGTATCTCCATCTAGGGTGGTGTGGGAGAAATGAAATTCATTTTTGCAATTGGGCAAATGCAAAGGCAGAAAAATTCCTAAAGGAATTGCAGAAGCACACAAAGTCAGCGAAAAATGCTTTCCCAGTGCATTTTTTCAGGTGGGTTGGAAAAGGAGAGTGCTGCTAGTAATTCAACAAAAAATAACACCTTTTCAGCGGATACTGTAAGAGTGTGGCTGATTAGGAAAGGGAACTTCCACGATTTGATAGATTATAGTGAACCCACAGCAAACTGAATTGACCAAAATATTTTTTCACAGTCCCACCTCAGACTCCTAGCAAGTCAAACCAGTTCTGTGCCGCACCAGCCAGTTCCCTGTGGCTTCTGCCACCTCCCTGAGACCCACCACAGCCACCTCCTGTCCTACCCACCTCTCTGTACCTGTCACCAGCACAGGAACCCACATGAACCTCAGAAATCAAAATTGGTGCTATGTTCTGGCAGACTAAGTTATAGCAAAGTTGTAGCAAGTTCAAATGTGTGGAAACTAAAGTTACACAAATTCAGACTGGTAATAAGACCCATGTTTCAAAGTGAGATTAATTAGCATCTGTAACCAAAGGTTGTAGTGGGTTTTGCTTCCCTGGAATTTTTTAAATGAAGACCAACTGAGTGTTTGGGCTTGCTTCCTTTCTCAAAGGCTGCCCTCAAGTTCAAAGGAGACCTAATTTGGGATATCTTACACCTGGGTTCAAAGCAGATGTTCATGTGGGCTTCACTGTACAATAATCGATGAATTCATACATCCGTGGAGATTTGCTTATGTCAAATTATTCTTCCCTGTGCCTCATAGATGAAGCTTCACCATTGCTAAAAATCCTTACACTCCACATAAACTCCTCAGACACAGCAGCACCATCAAGCATTGCATGGGTACTGGGTTGGGTTCTCCCTGAGGGGACACTCCACCACCTGCACATCTCTCCTGAGGACACGAGGAAACTGTCCCAAGCTCAGGAAGACATCTCCTGCTTTTGATCCCTTCCCTCACTCTCTTTGAGTCAGTCTAAAAGCAAATATTAAGAGATTTCCAGATTAGCGTCCCCAAATACACTCCCTTTACGCATATGAAATAGTTCCTTCTCCCTTAATAACATCCTTCGTGAGCCACGTGAAGGTGTGCTCCCTCATTTTATCTCATCCATCTTCCTCTCCTTCACTGCCTACGTTGTTTGCTTTTGTACAACCACAGAAAACCTGAGCCACTTGCATGGCTCTTGCCTTCCCTTTTGGTCACCAGTATCACCAGTATCAAAGCTCTTTGAAATCTGACAGCCAAGCTGGCAGGACACCAGGTTCTTTTCTGCTAAAACATCCATCAAGAGGGGAGGAGATCTGGTCATGTGTAAAATGGGGCCAACAACTAAACCACTTCAAAAAGGTGTTTTTGAAGATCTGCTGGGCTCTAACACTCCCTTGCTGACCAAATTCAGTGTGGTCAAATTCTGCATGGCCTGAAATGAGAGGAAATTTCACTGAAAAACCAACGCAGCTCCAGCTTCTACCAGCAGCATTTTTTTCCTCTTGAATTTGATTTTTTAGTGTAAAATTTGCAGAATTTAAACCATTCCACTCCTGAAGGGCACGTGATACTCCTCTACCTTGCCTTTGGGCAAACATAGTCACAGTCTGAGAAGGACCAAATTCTCCTGCATTTTACGGAACCATTTAATAAATTCATATTGGCCAATTAATCAAACCCAATTCAATGCAACAAAGAAGCAAGGCCACAAAGACTAAGGGCAACGTCATAGAATCACAGAATGGTTTGGGTTGGAAAGTCCCTTTTAAAGGTCATCTAGTCCAACCCTCCTACCATGGGCAGCAGCATCTTCAACTAGATCAGGTTGCTCAGAGTTCCATTCAACCTGGCCTTGAATGCTTCCAGAGATGGGTCATCCACTGCCTCTCTGGGCAGCCTGTGCCAGTGTTTCACCATCCTCACAGTGATGATTTCTTCACGTCTGATCTAAATCAACTTTTTCAGTTTAAAGCCATTCTCCCCTTGCACTGTCACTCCATACTCTTGTCAGAAACCCCTCCCCAGCTTCCTTGTGGGCCCGATAGGGGAGGGGTGTAAATAATTGAACCTGACCACCCTGTATGCACCAGAGAGCTTCACACATGAAGATCCATTTCCTCTCCACATCAGCACACATGTGATCCTGCCTCAGCTGCCATCACTGGCTCCATCCTAGGTAGAAAATTAACAGCAATTCCACAAAGGGAATGGAGGAATCATCAAACGCCTTTGCAGAAGGATGAAACAAAGTTTGATCCCACAGCCTTCCTGTTAGAGGCTTATTGACTTTATTGGGAACACACATCTAGGTAGTGGCTCGGGATCTGGCCCTCTGGAAGTCTGGAATTGAGGACCCGCTTGCCCCACTAACAATTAGCATTCTGTTTACAAAACCCAGCCGAGTCAGTAAGAATAATCATTACAAAACATGCTTAGATTGTGATTCCGGTTTAAGTTAATATAATTTTAATGAGTTCTTCAGAAAAAGCCTGGCACTTATGGAAAATTTCCTTAATTAATATCAGACCCTAAATTAGTAATAAAAAAAAGCCCTGAATATCATTTGGTCTCAAGCTGGAACTAAAGTATGTTTTGGCATCATTACTAACTGTTAGCAGCAAGTTCTGGAAACAGATGCAAATCTTGATATGTGCCCTAAATATAAAACACATTGCAAAAAAAGCTCAGATAAAAATATATCTATACATCCACATATATTTAAGTGTGCTATTTCCTGCCTGTATCAGCAACAAATTTATTCCATTTCAAAACATTCCACTTGTTTCTTTTCAGTATTTTTAAAAATCTCTTATTTCAGGAATAAAACTCCTTCCCTCTGCCTTCATTCTTCCTGTTTATTTCCTCTCCCAACAGCCGTTTTAAGTAAATGAAAAGGGCTTAAAGACACGCATTGTGACATTCAAACATCTGAAAATCAGCCCGCTTGTTTTACCACCTAAATATGGGCATAGGTGCCTAATTTGAGGCCACCCACGCTAGAAAAATTTGAGGTAGGGATCATGCAATGCATCTTCTGGACAATTACTCCAATGAGAGATTCAACCCAGTGGAGAGGCTGCTACTGAAAGCCCACAGACGAGTGCCAAGGTGCTGAGATTCCCAGGTGGCACCAAGTGGGCAGGAGACTAAAAATGGAAAACCTGCGGTAAACAAAATAAATAGAGCCACTGAAAAATAATGAAAAAAAAAAAAAAAAAAGAGGAAGGCAAGTTACAAGGTTAGGGAAGGCAGCAAAATGAGTGGGTTGTTTTTGAAGACCTGAGCTCCCCCAAGTTCTTTACTTTGCCTTGACTCAGTTTCACCTTGCAGGGAAAGCATTGAACATTAGCGAAGAGAAACGGAGACAGAGACAACCTTGAGTCTTTCGGCTTCCATTTAATTAAAAAAAAGAGAAAAAAAAAAAAAAAGGAGAAGAAGACAGAGTGAAAATTGTTATAGTCACCAAGAAAAACATCCCAGCATAGCGAGTGCACCAGAAACCGAGCTGGCTTTTTGGCTTTGCCAAGAGCCTGAGACAATATTGCTGAAGCGTGAACTGCTCATTCATTGCAGGGGCTGCTCACACCAGGGCCATGCTGGCAATAGCCACGGCATTAACTGTTTCTCTGCTTCCCAGAGCACACAAAGAAGAAAAGAATTATATTTTGGAGACAGCACTAATGTCTTCTCTGAAATGCACTTATTGCCCACAACATTCAATCAAGTTAGCAGGAATTAAGGGATGAAAGCATAGCTACTTACATGTAGTTGCTGTAAGGTTTTCTGAGCTCCTTAGGAGAAGATAAACAACTTTTATTTCTAAAAGTTGTTTCAAGGACCAAATTCCCCCAAAAAGGAAAAATCCTTGTTATAAAAGTCATATGAGTACATGACTGTAGCAAAATCCAAGGTAATTCACGTATAGGGTGAGAAACCCAAGACGATAACCAGTACAGGATGCCAAGAAAAAAAAAAGCCCATCACAGTCAGCCTCTTTCTCATTGACATACAAACACTAAATCCAGAGGTTCAGCTGGAGCTGCTTCCATTACACGTGGTTTTTTATTACATGATTTTTTGACTAACAAGAATGAAAATTAAATTGTGTAAAAAAGCCAGTATTGTCCCTGATTAGGGCATGGCTGGCATTACATTTATACTTGCCAGCCATCAGTGAGCTGGGAGAACAGGAAGATTTCTTAAATTTCAATTTGTGATGAGGGTCCAGGATGGCTCAAAACTTTGTGGTGATTTATCTACAGAGCAAAATGAATTTATGGGAAAGTTTGGCCACACACAAACTAGCAAACAGGGTCAGGGCCCATTCTCTGGCTTTAAATACAGTCAGGATGGTCTGGCCACAGATGTAATGTTAAATCCTGAATCCATAATGGGGTGGCTGACTCTGAGCTGCCCACAGGAACAGGTTTGGGACTCTGTTCATTTCCAAACCACAGCTGGGACCTGTTTGCGACCATGCTGGCCAACCCCACTCAAAACCAGCCTTGCTGACAGTTTAACAGTACTGGTATTTAACAGTCCAGCCCTACCACTGTGTAATTTATTGGTGAAGACACCACTTTCTGTCCATTTTAGCTCAGAGGAATGGGTCTGCAGACTTCTTTTGCTTAGGGGCTGATCCCAGCATCTCCCTCACCTATCTCAGCATGCCCGTACTCAATGACACAGGAAATATAAAGATAGTAAAGTCCACCTTGCACCCTGTGGGGACTCCAGCTAGTGGGACAGCAGTCTCTGGGCAAGGTGGCACATCCCCCACTGACAAATATCTAGGAAGAGTGCAAGCCCAGGGCTGGAAAAGGAAGGTTTGTTGATTTGTCCTGCAATTTAGATTCAGTTTTAATTTCCTCATTTGTCATACGGCATCTGTCAGACACAGACAGGATCTTCCACAGTCAGCACTGAATGTGTTTGTGGTACACCTGCAGGACAGGTCCTCCAGCATCTGAAGATCTTGACCCTGCAAGTCTCTCTCAAAGGCGAAGCAAAAAGAAAGAGACTCATGTTTAGGCAGAAGGGTGAGTAGGTTCAGGAAAAGTGTAGGGGAAGACAAAATCTCCTCATCTTCCCTTTCTCAGGATTCTGAACAAAATTAAAATCAAGCTCAGACCCTGCCACAGCAGAGAAGGTCAAGGTCAGGGTGAGGTAGGGTTAAACCAGGACTAGAGTGTAATTAGGCTGTGATATGGATATGTTTATGGGACAGTTAAATTGTCTCTTAAATCACCTCAGCAAAGGCAGACTATCAGATCATACGTGCCTGTACTTGAACTACTCACCTAGGCTTTCTTCAGAGACAAACAGGCTCTTCCCAGGCACTGCCAGGGACCAGCACAGATCACCTGCAGACCAGTCAAGTCCTTAAAATGCCAGTTTGTCCCCACTGATTCAAAAGGGAGTTGAGGGTGAGTGTCTCAGGAATGGATGTCTGCCCTGGGGACATATATACCCCCCTCTCCTTCACCTGCCTGGGAGCAGCCCTCTTGTGACTGCAAGAACAATCCGACCTGTACTCCCTGCTCTGAATCTTCCATGTGGGGAGGACTTGCTGGATCAGCCCCGAAGTGTTATGTAAAACGGCTGTGATGTGTATATTTATATGAATCATATACATTAATTATATAATAGTCACCCATGCTCCCCATCCCACATGCACTTTGGTTATGCATAGGACACAAAGACTGAGTGCATTCACTATGAATCATGCAATAAGACTACATCCCTCAGGCAAAGTCTCTCTAAAATGACCCTTTTCTTATATTCCCATGCCTTCCACTACAATATTATTTAATTAAGAATATTAATCTGCTGGGCCACCAACTTTCACTGTCTTCTGGGGAAGTCTGAGCAGACAGACATTTTAATGTGGAGAATCCTGCTCTTTTTATGATTGAGTTGGAACATTAAGGTAAGGCAATTTCATGGCCTCATGAACTTGTTTTTTTATTTGTTCTTGATATGAATGTGAAACTTCTGGACCAGAGAGATCATGGGTTCAAAAGCTGAATGAGTGATGCCAGGCAATCATTTTTTGCTTTGCTTTTCAGCTCATGCTGTTGAACACTGCCCAAATACCTGGAACATATCATTGATTAGTTGTAGAGCAGTGCAGACAGAGCACCGATCCCCATTTGGAGAAGGTGAGCACTAGCAGTGTGGCAGCCACGGGCACACATGTGCACGTGCCCGCAGCACACATGCAAACCTGCCAGTTGTGCAAAGAAATCCCTCGAGACACTGACACGAGCAGTTCAGCTGCACTGCAGCAGCTGCCCGAGGAACTACTCGGGCTTGCAGCCTGCTGCCCTCGTCTCCTCTCCCATGGGATGAGGAACTGCATGCACTGCCATGGCAGTGCCCCACCACCTCCTGCCCTGCAGCCCCAAACATCTCCTGATGCTCAGTCTAATCTGTGCTTGAAACATAGGCAACATCATCACCAAGAATCATGGACTCATTAAGTTTGGAAAACACTATCGGGTCCAACCCAGTAGCAGCATGTTCAACACTAAAACGTGTCCCTAAGGGCCACATCCATGTGCCTTTTGAAAATTTCCAGGGATGGTGACTCCACCACTGCCTTGGGCAGCCTGTACCAATGCCTGACCACCATTTCAGTGAAGATTTTTTCCTAATATCCAGACCAAACGTCCTCTGGTGCAACTTGAAGCCATTTCCTGCCATTCTGTCACTTGTTACTTGGGAGCAAAGCCTGACTCCCACCTGGCTGCTCCCTCCTGTCAGGGAGCTGTGCAGAGCCAGAAGGTCCCCCCTGAACCTCCTTTTCTCCAAGCTGAGCCCCCCCAGCTCCCTCAGCTTCTCCTCATCAGACTTGTGCTCCAGACCTTTCCCCAGCTCTGTTCCCTTCTCTGGACACGCTCCAGCCCCTCAATGTCCTTCCTGAACTGAGGGGCCCTAAACTGAGCACAGGATTTGAGGGTGGCCCAGCACAGGGGACAGTACTGTCCTGGTCCTGCTGCTGCACTAGGGCTGATACAGGCCAGATCCCACTGGCCTTCTTGGCTACCTGGGCACAGCTGGCTCATGTATCCGTCCCAGGATGGGGAAGAACACCACCACTACGGCCACAGGATGAGTGTGTTCTTGGTCAAAGGAAAATGATTAAAAGTAGCTCTTGAGGGCTGCCACTCACAATAAAACCAGGAGCCATTCCTGCTTTATTGGATGGAATAGTTTCAACATCTGGGTGAGAACAACCTTAGCAGTCGTCCAGGTAAAGCCATGGAGGCTCGTGGAAAGGCTGGGTGATGTGAAATTAAGGCAGATAGGAAGTTTTATGCCTGTAGGTGTGACAGCCGAGGCCTAAGGGGGAGGTTTTACTCATTTTTCCTCCTGCATGATGTTAAGCAACAGGCAGTAAATATGGCATTCATTAAAATGACCTTGTATACTTTTAACAGCCTCGATAATCAGATTTCTGCCACTGTATCGGAAAGAGACTTTTTTATTCAAGGCCTTATAAAACTCTAATTTCTCCCTCATGCTTTAGAGATGCCTGAAGTTTTCTAAGGATTTTAGTGTTTCTCAGCAATCATTTTCTGCCCTCTTCAAAGGTCTGTTCTCTTCCTAAATATGCATTAACTGAGTGCAGATTTGCATTTCTTTGAGTGTGAGGGATAAACTGTTTGCTGTACAGAGCAACTAAAAACTTTAATTTCTCTGTCTCTTTAGACATAGGAGAGGTTGGATGCTGCCCTCCCTCACTGTGGCACTGCCAGTGAAACCCTTGAGAGGCACTGTCAGGTTTGCAGCTGTGCCTCCTTGCATCCTGAGCATCCGAGCAAGTCCTTCAGCCAGGAATGCCACTCTCTAGTTCTGAGTAAAGCATTTCTATTCTGAATTTCTATTTCTGTCAGCAAACACTGCACACAACCTCTGGCACTTGTGGAAGATCAAAGTCCCCTTTTTCTCTCTTGAACCTAATTGGAAGCAAGATCCCCACACTGGGAAAAGGTCAGGGCATTGAGGAGGCATTGCTCGAGCCCCAGAAAAATGAAAGACAAGAAGCGCGAAGGCAACTGGCCACAGAGCACGGCAGGAAAGTTCAGTCCACGGCCACACAACGTACACAGCCAGGTCTTTTAGTGACTCTGCCTGTGCCCACATGCCAGGCACTCACGTCTGAATACACACAGACAAGCAAGGGCTGCAGGGCAAGCATGCGGCGTGCAGCTGCCAGGTCCCAGCCGAGCCTCTCCTGCAGGTATTGCCGTGGGCACGATTGCAAAAATAACCCATTCGGCAGCACAGACCATCAGGAGGCTCTGACTCAAAGGGAACCTGTTTCGGGCCAAACAAAGCGTTTCCTCAGCATCAAGCCCATCGAGTTTTTTGACCCAAGTCAGGGCATTGCATGGAGAGCTCGCAGGAACCTGCTCCAAAACCCTCCAGCCCACATGGAGATCTTTGGCATCTCTGGGAAGGCAGAGTGCACGAGGGCTGCAGAGGGGTTTGCAGCTGTTTGTTTGAGAAACAAAGCTTCCCTCCTCCAAGATGAAAGAAATCGAGGAGTCTACGCTAATCAAATCCTCCAAGCCTGCTGGCTGCAATTCAGCCTGTCAGGGATGCAGCTCAGTGGAGTGATCAACATTTCCAGTGCTGTGAGCTCGGTGGAAGGGGAACACACGACAGCAAGAAATTCACCTGGCTGCGAGTCAAACAGGTGTATGGCAGCAGCATCCAAGATTATAATAATATCTTGCAAACATGCAAAAAATAGATGTAATAAGACTGATTCTTTGGTTTTCATTAATGAATCATAAAGGCTCTCTTTACATTACACATGCTTTTTTGGCATACGCTGCTAATATTTCCACACTTGCAAGGTTGGAGTTTTAGTACTGAGCCTCCCTCCCCTAAGGTTCCTCATTTTTGGCAAGAGGTACAAGGTGACTGTGTGCCACGACAGGCTCTCTCTTACTTTGGGGCAATCAGATTACTTTACACAGATGGTTTTATCACTGAGACCATTAGAGGTGAATTGTGCAATATATAAATGTGCATCTGTTTGGTAAAAAAAAAAGGTCCCAGTTCCTCACCGATGTCTTGTCTATGCTTCTAAATGTATTTCCTCTCTCCTGCATCATTCCAAAGCACAATTTATCCAATCTTTACCTTAAAGTGACTCAGCTTGTTTCTGATATGCATCTTAAGTACATATTAACTAAGGAAACACGCTTTCTTGAGCTACTGGATTGAAATGCAGGAGAATGAACCTCAGCCTTAACTTCTGAAGAAATAAAGGCATCTATCTGTCAGGACGCCTAACAACACACACACCCACAAAGGCAAAGCACCAAAAAAGAGAGAGTATAACATTTACTTTAAAACACAGAATCACAGAATGGTTTGGGTTGGAAGGGACCTTAAGATCATCTTGTTCCAACCCCCCTGCCATGTGCAGGGACATCTTTCACTAAACCAAGTTGCTCCAAGCCCCATCCAGCCTGGCCTTGAATAATTCCAGGGATGGGGCAGCCACAGCTTCTCTGGGCAACCTGTGCCAGTAGCTAATTACATGCAAGTAAACATCCTTTTGTAGGGAAAATAAAAATAAAAAAGAGAGAGAATTTGTTCAAAGAATCAGGTTCACAATTTAAAAATAATCTGATCTGAAATAGACCTAAAGTTATTTGAGAGATACATGCTCAGAGCAACACAGCAGCTCTTCCACACTGAAAAAAAAAAAAAAGTGATTTTGAATCCTGTCTGCCGTGCAGGAACCCTGGCACCACTGCTGAGGTTTGCTCTCCTTGCCAAGGTTTGTCTGAGGCCACGGAGGCAGCTGCTGACAGTCCTGTTCCTCTCTGCATAATTGTTTTAGGCAAAACAGAGTCTTTACCTGAGAGGCGTCTGGGCACATCGGTAATGGCTGGAAGTCCTGTGCCTCGAGTGGAGGACAGGGGAGTTGTGGAGTGAATGGACGGTGAAGTCATCTGGCTCAAGTAGGATGGGTAAGACTGGTCATAGGACCATGGCGGGGATGACTGCGCCTGCCTGGGGTCTAGGGGAAAAACAAACCAAAAAAAAAAGAAAAAGAGAAATTTTTTTTTAAAATAAAGAAAAATTTTAGGGTATCAACAGCCTAATTGAAAGAAGTGGGATTACTGAACATACACACATCAGTGCTACGAGGAATGAGAATGCAATGAAACACAACTTGCGCCTCAGCAACTCAACCCCTTCAAGTCTCAGTCTGTGCTTTTACCTCCCCAGAACAATTTCTGTGGGAAATGAACAGACCAGAGAGCAGGGTTTTAAAAGTTCTAGATGCTGAGCTGCAAATTCCTGGTGTTTCTCTTCCAGCATGTTATACCAAGAGCTGCCAGTCCTCAAGGAATCAGAAAGAGAAGCAGACAGCAAGGACAAGTCCCAAGTCTGATCTTAGGAAGTGGACTCCATGGAATCATAAAGGTTGGAAAAGACCTCTAATACCATTGAGCCCAACCATTAATCCAGGACAGCCAGGTCCACCACTAAACCAAGTCCCTAAGCTCCACAGCTACAAGTTTTTTGAACACTTCCAAGGATGGTGCCTCCACCACTTCTCTGGGCAGCCTGTTCCAAGTCCTGATCAACTTTTGAGTGAAGAAAATTTTCATAAGATCCAATCTAAATGTCCCTTGGCACAACCTAAGGCCATTTCCTTCAGAGGTGGGTAGACTTTACAGTCAGCACTTGGCACGCCTGTCAAGCTGTTATCCAGTTCAAACATCACACAATACTGTTTTCTGTGCTGAAAATACTAGCCAAGGAGAAAAATGTCATTAATCTTATCAGCATCCGTCAAAAAAATGTCACATTTGGATGCTGGCCCAATTACCTACAGTCCCCTCAATTACAAAATATGAAACCAAATGGTTTGGGATAACTATCAGAAGCTAATGATAACTTTTGATGTATTAGCAACATCAAAATGATTTTAAGGAGGAAATGATTTTAAGGATAAACACAGTTTAATTTTTACTGAAGCACTGGTGGATGGAGACCTAGTTTTACTCACTTATGTTTGGATTTATAAACTATTTACTCCCAGTTAATATCTGGTGATAAAGATACCACTGAATACCTCATAAATTATGATTTTATTTCTTTACATCGATAAAAACAAAGCACTTTCAACCCCAAAGTTTGTTTTGGGCACTGCACAATAAACAGAAAACTATCTCTGAACCAGCTCATAGAAATTGTAGCACATCCTTTCAAATCCTGCCCACTATTTTCAGGGAAGCATACCAAGTCAATCAAATTTGGAGAAGCTGCTCTATCAGAACACTGTGCTGAAGCCCTGCTTTGCAGACAGCAATGTGAGAGCCACATGGCATAAGCAAAGGCTCTTTTTCAGGAAATTCAACTTATTTTTTTTCTTTTTTTAACTCCTTTCACTGCTGTTCCACACAGCAAAACCTTGTAGTTTCAGCTACTTCTTGTTTATTATTTCTCTTCAGACATGATTTGTTTGAAGAGATGTCTGGAAAGCAGATACTTCCTTGAAGCAAAATAACTATATCAATATATATAAAAAAACAACCTTCCCATTTAATTTTAAAAGGATTTTCCTGGAGTTTGCCATTTATATTAGAGCTGAGTAATATAAATGGTTAACATAAACTTCTCAGAAATCCGAAGGACACTTGATCATTTAATGTAATGAACTTTTTTGTTTTAACAGTTTGAAGGCCAGGGTTGTATAGATTGGCACAGGTTCAAATCTGACTGACTGCTCATTGTTCCATCTGATATTGACATATTTCTCTGCCTCATTCCACTATGATAATTCACCATGCAGTCAATGGTAAATGATCTTCAACTGGGAACAAAAAGCCTAGGCTTGCTGGGAAAACAATCTTAAAATTAATGGTGTGTTAGGAGCACAATCTCAAATCCAAGATCCTTCAAACTCCAAGAGCTTTTCAATCTCTGCTTCTGAATTGAAAATAGAGTCCCTTAAAGTTTTTGGTTTAGGTCAGCTCCAATGCTAGGAGGAAATAACACAGCAGGTAAAGGCTGGGAAAAAAATCAATCAGTAGAGGATGTTTTTACATCATTTTGGTCTAAGGAGGCTCATGCCACTGCTGGTAGTGCAGTTCTCATGGAACAAGAGGTTCTGGAGCATCTCTGGCTTTGAACACCCATGCTAGACTTGGTTTTACATTTAACATCCTTAATCCAAAAACTGTGAAGGTCTGTGGACACAAGAATGACGAATAGCAAAAAGTGGTCTTTCAAAGGCTCCCATGGTATTTCACAACAGCATCTCATACTGCACTGTCAGAAGCAGGATATGGGGCTGTATGGACCGTCACTTGACCCCAAAACACATCATATATTCTTGCAACATCTCCCTTGAACACATCATTCTTCCCAGGGAATAGGAAATAATGAGGAGGAAAATCTTTAACCAAATTGAACATTAGATGATTCATCAGAGCACTGCGACTGAGGAGAAGGTCACAGTACCTCAGGCCAGAGGGTTAACTGTGATTCCTCCACAGCAAGGCATGGCTGAGGTCATGGTCGAGGCAGGGTGGGAAGCATTGCCCGGGGGCTGACTGGCTTCAGATAGCTTTGACCCGTTAGGAAACCGGAGAGTGAAGATACAAGTTTTACCAGATCCCAGAGCAAATGCCCTAAAGCCAACCCTTGCTGCCCGATGGTGGTCAAGGTTAGCATGGATGTGAGAGAAGAGGGTGGTGAAACACCATCACCTTGCCAAGTCAAAGGTGACTTGTGAGCCCACAGGGCAAACATCACTGCTCAGCAGCATTGCCCAATCCACAGTGAAAAACGCCATGAGACAGAGCCCAAAGCTGCCCCCAATAGTCCCTGAAGGTGGACACACAGCTCATGTGACACGCCCTGGTGCCACCAGGAGATGGCTTTTGCAATGGTGCTGAAGCAGTGACTTTGGCCACTGAGGCCCACCAGACCATCTCTTCTGGTTCCACACACCACTGAACACCCTGGGGGAAAGAGGGTGCTGGAGGCACCACAGGGATGTGCCAGCTGCCACAACAGCACTTCCAGGGCAGGTCCACAGAGATGCTTCTGAGGCAAACACAACGAGGCCCTTAGAAGGGTCACCTCCTCCTTGCTCTGGCCCAGAAGGGGTGGGATGACTATTTAACACATACTATTGGGGAAGAAGCTATGAGGTCATTTGTGAGAGGTTTTCCTTGCCCTGCCACACCCCAGTCCAGCTTCCCCACTGGCTCTGGCTGGTGGGCTCCATAGGATCCCTGCAAGCCAGGGACTTTGTGCCATTACCCAAAGCACCACACGCTCTGCAGGCACAGCACATCTTCCCCATTACAAAAAGCCCAGAACAGATGAGAAACCTTAAAGCTCTGAGGCAGAGGGCATGTGGATTCCTCCTTAAAGGAATCCCTCCAAAACAAGGAAAAATACTTAATATAAAAATAAAATGAACAGCCCAGGAGAAAGCCCCTCGCATTCCCATATGCCAGCCATGGGGAAGGGTTAACAAAGCATTCAACAACAGTGAAGAAGTCAGAGGGCCACTCTGAGCTGGCATTTACACTCAAAAACTTTGGAGTGATTACTAAGAGCAGTCCTCCTTTTGTAAACATTTCTGTTATGCCTGCGTGGGTGTGAGGGGAAGTGCGGCTCTCAGCGTATTCCTTCACAGCAGGGCATATCGTGGGTATGCTGAGACAGCCTGGGCACAGTTCAGCTGAAACAAATCAGTGGGGTGAGGCCTAAACTAATGCACAAACAGCTCCATCCTGTTTGCACTTCCAGGTGAACCTCGACAAAGCAGGAAATACCAAGTATTGCATATTATTTTGTGTTTGGGTTTTGCACTCACATTTATAGCCATGGGAGATATGCAGGGCTCTTGACCTTTGTTGTCTCTGACTGACTATGTCAAATGGACTGTGGATATTGATGCTTAATGGACAACAAGAGTCTTTAAAAATTAGTCCAAGATTAGATGCACCACGTAAAACTAAAATTAAAAAGGAAAGAAGAAAAAGCCTGTCTAGTGACCCATTCTCCCACAGTGACACTGGCTCTCCAGTATCACAACTTCTCTTATTCCTGCAGAAATCATCATAAGTTCATACAGCAGTTTGGGTCAGAAGGGACCTTAAAGATCATCTAGTTCCAATTCCCCTGAACATGGGGAGGGATACTTTCCATGTTCTGAAATGTCAATGGAGAGAAGAAAAAACCTGCAAATATCCCTGAAGAACAAGTCTTTCCACTACTTTGGCATTGGGTTTTGAAGCACACTGTTTTTCTATAGGGAAAAAAGCAATTCCCCTTTTTCCAAGCTGAGTTACATGACCAGAGCATGATCACAGGCTGGCAGCTCCTAAGTGTACTGTCTATAATACCCAGACATCACATGCATCGCACTCTCCTTTAAACCCAGCCATCAGCTCTAGCTCTGGCTGCTGCTGGTTGGATTAGTGCTACTGCCAGTAGTAAAAAACAAGCTGTCTGGAGCTATCTTTGGTAAACACTTAGAGCAAATATCCTCATTTCTGATCTTAACAAAGCCAAGATGACTTTCTGCATGAGTAACCCAACTATTGTTGTAACACCAACCCCCTCAGCAAAACAACAGCAAAACACAACCTTCTTCTCTTCTCTAACTCTTTCTTAGGCATCTTTAAAAGCCCAGGGCTTCATCTGAATTGCCAAGTTCAATCAACAAAGTCAAATCCAGTGGAGTTACACCCCAATGTACAGAAAAGTAATTGAGACCAGATTTTGGCTTGAAGAACCTCTAAACCCATTTCTCCTCCCACCCCCTCCAAGAGTCATATTTTTGAAGTAAAAAAAAGAGAGAAACTCAACGAATCATGCCAGTAGGGCAGCTAAGTTTTAAAAGTGAGGTAGGGGAAAATAAAGTTAAAAGAATAATAGGAGGAACACGAGCTTTAAGAAATGGAGGTACACAATGGCAACTTGCCAGTCAACCAGAGGATGCAACCAATTTGCTTAAAATACAGGAGGCTGCAGATTCAGTTTACACTATCCCTGAAATCAGCCCCTGTCTGCCAGTGAAGATGTATCCCCCTCCCAACCTTCCTGTGAAGCCAGCTCTGAAGACTTAAACCTGCTTAAAAAATTATGAGAAATGGAAGCATAACAACCCTGAAGTGTGTGGAGAGGGGGAAGAGGAAAAGGTGAAAAAAAAAAAAAAAAAAAAAAGGTTTCACANAGAAGGGGAAAAAAAAAAAAGAAAAAAAAAAAAAAAAAAAAAAAGGTTTCACAGGACCTGCATTTGAGGGCTGTTATTTCAGTGATGAAAGTCACAGGTTGCCTATAGATCAGGCAGTGACACAGTGGTGATGGAGCATGAAACCTCACTTAACTCCCACTCTGCTGTCCCCACAGCCTGGCCGATGGGTCCTCACACCGACAGCATCGCTGCCATTACACACGTGGCTGTTCCTGGCCGACAGAAGCTAATCCTCACCAGTTGCATCTTAGAAAAACAAGTTTTCCTTGTCTCATACTGGAACACTGATTCAACAGCTCAGTGTCTGAACGGGAATGTAATTGGATACATGAGCAAGTTGCATGAGCCCGTTAGGGAAAGGGGGGAAAAAAAAAAAAAAAGCAAATATACCAGTAACCAAATGTGAATGGACAGGATTCCTGATTTACGGGCAGCAAGCAGGGTTCAAATTGGATCTGCACTGCCTCAGCAAAGGCAACTGCTTATTAGACCATTTGTTTTTTAATCACCCTTCGATGTAGCTTTTGCTGAATCCTAGTTAAAATGCCATGTTGAATAAGGGCAACTCTGTGCCTTGTCCTGCCACAGCCTGGTCCTGTGGTAGGTTAAGGACTGTGCTGTGATTTGTTCAACCTGTACTCTGATACTGCAGGAAAATAAACACAACTTAGACAGAGAGAAGAAATGTAAGAGTGAACCCCGAAGTGCTGAGTTATTTCAGACTCAGGTGTGGGTCAGCCAGGCTTTAAATAATATGCCTGTTTAATCATGCAATAGCTATGCAAGGCCTCGAGTGAAATGAAACAAAACGTTTATGTGCTTACTAGCAATAATATGGATTTTGTGTAGGAAACTGGTATTTACTGTTCGAGTTATTAGGAATTTATTATTTCCCCTAAATAATAACTAGGTAAACAGATAATGAAATCATGGTATTTCTAAAGGAGTGCTTTAGAATTAGAATGCTTAATTCCAATAAAGGTAATAAAAAAATCCTGTTTTTCAGGGAAGGGTCTATTCCCCTTTTAATGCATACCCAAGTCAGTGCTTATGTTAAGAAGCCAGCGGCATTCCTAGTATTACACCACAACAAGGAAACTGGTGTAAAAGGACAGCCCAAACACCTCACTCCCTCCCACCACAGCAAACAGGAGGATGTTCAGCAATTTCCCACTCAACAGCTGATCAAAGAGTGCCTTGTCCATTGTCTCTCACTGACATGGTTTGTGCAGCAAAGAGCATCCATTCATCCCACAAGAAGGATGAATCCCCAGAATAGGGACTGCCTGCAAAAAAGCATCCCAGCACTTTCCTGGAACATCAGAGCACACTGGGCTTTACAGATTACAGTCAAGGTCCTGAAGAGCACCAAAAAGCCTGGTGGGAAGCCAGTGAAATTCCCAGAGCTTGCACCCATGTAACATCCTCACACCGATCACCTAATTGAGTGGCATGACAACCAGAGAGCAAATGGAGAGCTGGCTGCTGGACTTTTCTACACTGAGGAGGAGGCAAGGGTGGGAAATAACATCACAAATACTGTATCAGACCACTTATTCACTACAGAGTCCTCACCATTTTGGGGGAAATGAGAGCAATTTGGGATTCTAATGTATCCCATAACCTTGAGTTTATCCAACAATAAAAGCACATAATCCACAAGAGATGGGAAATCCAGCCTGCCTCCCTTGGCTCACCTCACTTCCCTCTGCCCTACCAGCACCGCATCTTCCCTCTCTCAGTGAAGTCTCAGCTGGTGCTTTGAACTGCTGACTTAAATTTGCAGAGAAGGCAGGGAATGCCACAGAGCTTTGTTTCCAGTCAGGCTTATTGTAAGCTCATCTGAAGTCTTCACCTCCCAGATCTGTAAATGCTGCTGTTGCCTCATAACGAGGCAGAGAAGTCGTCTATTAATCAAAGCCAGCAGAACATTTTCTACGGGAGGCATTTATGTGAAGGAGAGCAGCATATGAGGTTACACTTAGTTAGGAAGAAAATTACAAGGGGATCTCAGTTCTTGTGCTTCAGGGCATAAGCTGATCACCAGATGGGGTCAGGAAGAATTTCACCCTCTTTCGTTCCTAGATATAGTGTTGCACAATAGGTAAACTATGGAGGCACAAGGAAGAAGGAAAAAAAACCTGCTTATAGCCTGGATTTCCCCCCTGCTTTCTTGGGAACTACGTCTACAAACACTGCCAGACAGAAGAATTGGTTAGAAAAAAATACTGTGTTTTCATTCAGCAGCTCTTACCCAGAAAATGATATGCACAAGAGCCCTGACTTCACATGTTCAATGAACAAAACATGAAGCCCATCCAAAAAACCTGCTCTGGGAAGCTGGGGGGCAGCAGGTACCATATAATAGGTACAATCAACATATTTAGTATATCATAAACATTTTATACTAGTTAAAATTAGACTTTTAGATCTGGGAGAACTATGCCACAGCTCATGGGAACAATTTTTTTGTTGCAATTCCTTGAGTGCTTTGGGTTTAAATTAACTCACTTACTTCTCTTTCTTACTGCAAATTAATAAACCAGTTAAACTTAAAAAAAGAAGGAAAAGAAAGAAGAAGAAAGCCACAACACTTTGTTAAAACCGCTAAGTTTCAGCTGGTATCATGTCAAAACCACTTGAAACATGAAACTAGAAATCTTCCTAGGTTGACTCAAAGACTATGTCTATACTAGGAGTGCTTCACCAGGAAAGGAATGCTGGTGTAAAATGCTGGCAAAGGACTCTGCTGTGGATGCAACTGTAGCAGCAGAACTGAGTATTAAATCAGTCTAGGGAATTGAGCCAAGAGCTTTGCTGACAGACTTGCATCTAGGTGAAGTTCTCCAACAGTTCTAACAATTGGTCAGGGGTAACACCGCTTCACATCCTAGATAGACACAAACAGGTCAGCACAAATTTAGAATCTACAAGTGCCCAAAGTTAGGTAGAAGTTGTTCTGAAATTCTTTTGAAAAATGTAACCAGCTCTGACTTTAGAAAAAACAACACTGGTTTATTTTGTAGGCTTCACAGTTTTGCTGCAAACTTCTGGCATAGCTGCAGTTAAACATCTTATTTCAGCCTTCTGATCTGTGACACATGGTGGGTGCTTTATGATTTCTCTCAGCACAATGAAATCTGTCTCTCAGCATGCAATCATAAATGTTGCATACAACCCTCACGAGCAACCTTTGGAGATTTCTCCATAATCCAGTTCGTTTATTGTAACCGTGGTCAGCACTGGTGGTGGAAGGAAACCACCATGTGAGAAGATTGTATTATTATTATTCCGATAAAAAAACCATTAAGTGCTGGCTGCTTCCCTTAACACGAGTGCAAAATAACAAGGTTGAATAAAAATGTTCATTCTGTTATACTCTAATATGTACTGTTGCAACATGGAGAAGGCAGAGCAACGTGGCAGTTAGAATTTCACCAGATCCCTACTCAAATGACCTGGATTGACTATTTGAGATTTATGGCAAAAAGATATTAAAAAAAGAAAAAGAAAAAAGAAAAAGAAAGACATTTTCAGCTTCAAGCACTATAGAAAAATCCACTTCCCACCTAGCTTTGTTTGGAGAACATCCCCCACTCTGTAACAGCCTCTTTGACTGCAGCTGAGACACAAATATCCATAAGCAATTACTACCAATGCCTGTTCAAGTCAAACCTATGTTTCTGTCTCTTACCTGTAATCTGACTCTGTCCTTGTGGATTAAAAGGACTTGGTGCAGAGTTCAGAGAGGGCCGTGGGCTCTGGGTCGGGACCCCTACTCTCATACTGGGATGAGGAATGCGCCCTAAATCACTGAGGCGTTCAGAGAACAAACTAGGTTTAGAGTCATCAAGCTTCTGTCTGTGCCCTGGAAACAGCAAATCATAAAATAAAAGCGTTAATAACAAGATTTAGTAATTTAACACACCCCAAAAAAATCCCCAAAATGGTCTCTAAGGACCTGTTATTAGATTTAATGGATTTACAGGTATCTCAGCTACCCACAGTAACACAGAAACATTGTGGGGGGGTTGTGTTTTGGACACAGTTGCACTGGTGAAAGCCTTATCGAGCACAATTGTGCCCATACACAGGTAACATGTTACAATTTGGATGCAAAAAAGCACTTATCAGGACACCCAAAAAAAAGGGTTTTTTTGTCTCTCTCTTTTTTTTTTTTTTTTTTTTTTCCTGTTTTAACTACCCAGAGTAGTCAAAGAGGCAAACTTTCCCTTGCAAAAGCAAGCCTCATATATACGTACAACTTATCAACTGGGACAATTACTCCATGCCTAGTTAATATGTTGTGGATTTTTGCTAAGAAAATGGAAGCTTTTCTGCTCCCCTTATTTTTTTTTCTTTAACTCTGTCATAGTTAGTCATTAGCTTTCATTCCTCTGGTAGTTTTTCCAAAAAGTAAATAGTCCCTGTCAGTTGAGAAGAGCAGTATCCAAAGAAAACCTCCAAGTGTGCTGGCGAGGACTGGGCCCTACACACCCTTGCATGGTCAGCCTTCCTCAGTGCTCCTACTGCACTCACCCAAACCCAGCCAACTGCCCCATGACATATTTGGAACACTCATTTAGGGGTGTTTTGCTGTCAAAATATAAAGGGGGAAAATGGCAAAAGCACCAGAATGCCCCCAATGGTCCTGCTCATGTTGTCATTGAGATGTTTCAGGAGCAAAGGCTTTGCTTTTCTAACAGTTGCATTTTTACTCCTAGGTTTAATTTCTTTTGAAGGGATGCTCCTTGTCGAATGGCGCCTTTGAACGTGAGGTGCAGAAGGTGCTATTTCTGTCATTCAGCACAGGCATGCACAGAGATTAAGGACAGGACTAATTTTACTTAACTTCAGCCATTCATAAATCAGGCATCTAGTCTAAACTCTTCTAATGTAGACTTCCTCTTTGGTTAATGGAAAGAAATAGCTACTTCCAGAGGGCAATTAATCTCATTTGTCTCTGACACTCGCCTAAAAACGGTATGATTCACCTCCTGAATTTGCTTTCTCTTCCTTCTCTGATCAGAAAGGGAGCACACATGACTGGTTTAATTAGACACCCTAGCCATTAGTCAACGTTAAATGGAACGAAGCTTACCCTAAGTTACAGACCAAGGTCACACAAAAATCCTCTGGCAGAGCTGAAAGGGGGGCCCAGACCCCATGAGTGCAAGCCAGAACCACGTCTGCCTCCATCCCTGTAAACAGTGCTGGGCCACTGGCACAAGCAATAACTGGGTGGGATATTTTAATGCTTTTAACAATGGGAAGGGTCCCTGGTAGGGTTTGGGCTTGAACACTTCCAGCTAATCACCAGTGGCTTGAGATAATCCATGTTGTCTCTCAGCAGTGTGAACACAGCCATCTGTCTGGAGGCTACAACAGTTCAGCTCTGGAGACATGGGAAGATTGTCCCATCCGTCTTTGGGCCATAGAACCAATTCCAAGACTCTTTCATTTATTTCAGAAGCAGATAGGAGGCCACTGAATCTTGATATTGAACTATTAGGCTACCACTGCTAAAAAAATCCTTTTTAGTAGTAATTCTCACCACAGTACTGAGTACATGGGTACATCTAATTGGTACCACAGTGCCAACATGACACACAGGCAATGCAATATCCAAACCAAATAAATCCAAACTGCATTCAGAGAAATCATAGCTCGAGACAGAGAAGGATTCAGGCTGGGAGATGAGGGGATAATTAGTTGACCCATAATTTGGTACTTTGAAGTCTGGGTTTTCTCCCCCATAATGACTCAGTCTAAAAGCACAGGGTAGGCAGAAGCCTTCTCCTGAAGGAGAGGGTGCTGCTCCATGTGAGAGCTGACATGTGTGGCTACTCTCTGCAGAAGGAAGGTATCAATCACTTTAAACGGGGATTGATTTTTGGTGGGCTTGTCAAAACTCCATAATAGCAGCTTAATTAACAGTGTCACATCCAAGCTGTACTCTTTAGCATTATATTCTCAGTCTATTTAAACTAAAACTAGTACAAGTTGGGTGCTGCTAAATCTGAAGAAATTACTTTCACATACACATGCAGTGAGTATTCTCTTGGGATTTCTCCATCTTCTTTTCCTCCACAATTTTTTATGTATTTGCTTTTCTCTTTGCCAGTCATATTTTCCACTCTGTTTTTTAAAAGCATTACTTCCCCTCCGTTTTTCTGTTCTGCTCATTCCTAATCATGCTTTTTCAAATTAAGCAACCTGGGATAGTGGAACATGTCCCTGCCTATGGCAGGGGGTTGGAATGAGATGATCTTTAAGGCCCCTTTTAACCCAAACCATTCTGGGATTCTGTGAAATTCAAGTGGGCTAAAAATAAGGCAAACTTGATCAGCCTGTCTCTGGTCTCATACACTGGGGTTGATTTTAGCTGCAAATGAATCCATCCCCAAAGTGAATTTTATTTAGAATTTTTAGTAGAAAAAACCCTGTGCTATGTTCATGCAGTACCCTTTTAACTAAAGAATCACTAACAAACTAGTTTACAATCTATTTCAACAGTCTTCAGAAAACTCAACACTTACTACATAAGTCACCACCACGACTGCACTAACATGTGCCAGATAACCCCCAGCCTTGTTTTCATCACATCCTGTTTGGTCATAAATAGCTTTGTTATAAAAGAGTTTATACTAAATTATGTGTATGATGGCAGAGCTCTGGATAGCAGAGCACTTTAGGATAGGCAAGGGGAAAAATTGAAAAAAAAGAGAGGAAAAAAAGGAGAAGGGGAGTACAGAAAGAAGAAAAAAGATTTCCATATCTGGTTGAATTGAAATGATCTATAGATGTGTGGGTTTGGGTGTTGCCTCTCCCCCCCTCCAAAAAAAA
>VZTN01012916.1:324475-374663 GCA_013400515.1 Erpornis zantholeuca
AAAAAAAAAAAAAATAGGGAAAAGAGAGCTCTAGGCACATCTGGAAGACCCCAGGCATCAATGGAACTGCAAGTCCCCAGAAACCAGCAAGGGGCCAAAAGCAGACTTGCCTTCCCCTTCTGGACATTTAAAATTTAGGGCTGTAACAAGAAGTCATGTTGTGACAAAGGGATCCACAGAAGGAGCCACAGTCCCCCAGTGAAATGTCCTAGGGAGACAAGATGGTATTGCATCTTTGCACACTATAGGTTACTCTGCTTTGATAAAGGCTGAGACGTGCTCACACTGAAAGTAAGCAGGAAGCTCAACAAAACCTTTGTATTCAGGAGGTGCTCACAAAGGCGTGTGGGCAACTTAAATAAATCTCCTGCTCTGATTCCTGTGCCGAAAAAAAAAATCCTGTTAAGTAGGAAGGAGCCATGAGGTATGGGCTGAAAACACTCTAAAAAGACCTTCTGAGTAGCACATAAGCAGCAGCAATGAAATATGTGATACATGTTTAAAACTCATTCCACAAGCTGCTTTTCATCTCTCATTGATATATGTGTCCGTTGACAGAGAAATTCCTGATCCCAGGGGAGTGTGCTAAGAAAAGCTGTATTCCTCAGCCTCAGTAGTGAGGCGTAATTTCATTTCAGGAAAAAAGATTAGGGCAGCAAGTGTGGATAGCTGAGGGAGAATCCATGATCTGCTGCAGCAGTGAGTACATTAAAAAGCAATATAAAAGCTATGTGAAGAGTAGAATAAAATAGCATTACATCTATCCCAATGCCTGCAACGCTGCATTTAGTGCCTGTTGCTCTGTTACAAAGATGAATTTGTAGAATGGATTTGGCTTGGAGGGAAAAATTATGGAAATAAACAGTCTTGGATGTGAAATGTGGTCCAAAAAATTGGAAACTGACCCGTGAGTCTCTGACTAAGGATGGGACCCAGTGGCCACTGGAACAGATCAGGTCACAGGTGAGGAGATGGGAAAGAAATGAGAAAAAATGAGAGTTCATAGCCAAGAGCTAAACGAGCTGTTCTGATTTGTCTGCTGGCAGAGTACTAAACAAGCTGGATATCAGAAATCCAGTGTTCACTCCAAAATAACAGGAAATACTCTGATCTTTCACCACTACTCAGCTGTTTCAAGCCAAACACCAACCTGAGTATTAGTTTCTGGAGATTTTCATTAATTCTCCGCAGTGCCAATTTTGGCCATTTTACATTAATCAAAACAGAAAACAGTACTGAGAGAGTGCCATAAGGTCAGTGAAAACTGCAGCCAGCCAGTCAGTGCCTCTGCTGCTGCTTCTGCTCACCAGCCCAGCACGGCCCCAGAACATGTTCATGTGGCCCATGGAAGCTGATGTTCAATTATCACATCCCAGGCATGGCAGAAGATGTGAGGAGTCTTCATCTCCAGCTTAATCATTTCAGTTTAAACTAAGCAAAGGACTGTCTCCCAGATCAAAGCAAAGCAATCTCGAGTCTGCTGGATGTGGTAACTGGAAAGGGACGTGAGCTCGTCTCTCATCACTGAACTTCCACCACTCTGCTGGAGAAGGCAAGATGTAAATCGGGCTGTGGAAGAGGCTGACTTGCAGAATGTAAATGTGGTGTCAATGCTTGAAGATTTTTACCTCCTCAGGGAGGAGGGGTGTGCGTTTTTATCTTTCAGCTTGTGGGTGTGGAACTGAAAACTAATCAGATTATGCTCCACGTGGCCCTGCCAGATGCTGACACTCAGGGACTCCCTTTCTTTGTACCGTGTACACCACCCACCAGCTTTTTTGTGCGGTTTTTTTTTTTCCTGGTACCAAGGAGATCTGGTTACCAGATTTTCAGCAGATGCTTTTATCACTCTCCACTGGGTTAGCTATTTTCAGTCATCACTCAGTTCTATCTTCTTCTGCTTTTTTCTTAACAAGGAGAAGTATCATGGGAGTCAGGTGTCTCCATAAAAAGAGCCAAGGGAAGGCAGAAAGGTCATGGCTGTAAGAGCCTGGGTTGTCACCTGCTGGAGACACATTTTCTGGGACATCAGAAATGTGCAGAATGGAGGGTGATGACCCATTGTGAAATGCCACCATGGCTTCTGTTTGCTCTATGTTGTGAGTGCGCTCAGCACCAGATAGTGAAGTTTGGAGTCATTCCATGGAGTGATTACAGCTGGAAACGCAAACAAAAATTCTTTGAACTCCATGGCTAGTAACCAAGGATTTCTATGGCTTTGGATTCAGAGAACCCAATGGAAAAGGGACTTTCCTTCAGGTTACGGGGTGGCAGAAAGAAGAAGAATCATCTAGTTCGTGACCTGTGAATTTGTAGCCTGTGCACCTCTGTCTCTTGACTCCGAGAGAACCACAACAGAGATCAAGAACCCAAGTTTTGATTATTGCCACTGTTCTCCAAAGGTGAAGTGCTTTAATAAGGTAAAGAGTGGGCACATTTTTTCCTACTAACCCTGTATGTCTTTGAGACAAACGCTCTGATTTCATCTCTTTTAACACTAGAACACCAGCGGCATTCCAGTGTACATTCTAGTGTGTACACTTCTGCGTACACATTGCGGAAGACAATTTCACACCACAAAAAAGACAAGCTACCTGTCCTCTGAATTTCATCACAAATTCTCCTTAAATTCTCCTTGCAGGCCTATCTGCATTTCATCCCATTTGGTCCCATGGATGAGGTGTAACTGGAAGATTCTGATATGGGCTTGGCTGAACTCAGCTACAGGCTGATAAAGCTGAAATCAAGGGACCTACATTTATACCACAGTAAAGGAGTTGAGCCTAAGGCTTCCTAACAGCTGTTGTGCAGGGACTGAATAATGTTGAGCATTCAGCATGAGGCAAAAATATTCATTATTCTGTTACAAATTTCAGACAATACTTTACTGCAGCAAGATGTCACTCCAAAGTAGTGTCAATCTACACACTGGAGATAAAAATAAGGGAGCCATAAACCAGAAGCGCAGAAGTTTCACACCAGCTCTTTGCAAGGAAAAAAACCTCAGAGGAAAGCCATGAGGGTCCCTCTTGTGTCCCTTGGCTTGTGACAAATTGCTGTCCAGGGTTGGTTTCTCTCCACCCAGTCCTACTGAATGCACCCAATCCAAAGTTCATGGAAAAAACCCCAAAATACAAGAGCCAAACAATTTTTGCCCAGGAAAGGGGAAAGCTTGGAACCCTTCCAGTCTCTTGGGTAAAGACACAATTATGAGAAGAAAAATATAATCCACCCAAGAGACATAATTATATAATTAGGCCATAGGCTGTGCATAGGAAAGGTTCTTATAGTTCATAAAACAAGGAGCTACATAGGTGCAGTAACTGGAGTTAATTCACTCAATGGAGAAAAGAAAAAAAGTTTGTTTTTTAAATAGCTGAGGGCACCAGTTTGCATTAGACTGGGAGCTTATTCTCCTGACTGTACACAGAGCCCTGTTAGTGCCAAGAGGAGTCACTCAGGCGCAGGCAGAAAACAAGCCCCTGTCTCTTTTTGTTCTTAAAAAAGGTGTATTTTTTACCCAAAGCAGCTGAGGCCTGTACCTGAAACTGCAGGTTTCAGAGAAACTGCAGAGGAAAGGAAATAAAGACAGGCAAATGAACGCTGTGGAGGGGCTCAGTTCCTATGAAACAGATCTAATGTGTCTCCATTTGCCAAAATCCTAATGAGCTCCTCCTCCCTGACCCCTGCTCTGCAGACTACTGGTGTGGGTCCAAAAGGGCCAGATCCAGACCCTGAGGGAGCCAGTGATGTTGCCATGTCCCCAGAGCTCTGGCTCCTACCCGGGGTGAGCAGAGGCAGGGGGAAGTTGGAACCTCAGCGCCGAGGCCAAGCCTGGGGAGCATCTCTGGTGCTGATGGTCTTCTCTCCACCAATTTACTGGGAGCAAAGGGATTGTCCTCTTGGCTCATCCCGTGGGCAGCCCACCCACCAAGGGACAAAAAGAGCAGGTTGGAAGGAGGAAGGGACAGGAAGGGTGAGAAGAAATGACCCATGGGGATATAACATGTGTCCCTTTGTGCCCATGGGAATGATTCTAAAGCTTTTGTGGCTACAAAGTGCTTTTAAAAATTCAGTTGGGGGCTGTGAAGAGCGTGGATCCAGCTGAAAGACAGACCCAGAGGTTGGGGGTTTTCAGCAAAATGCAACAGCTGCAAAGGAACCTCCTGCTCCCTGAATTTCTCTATACAGAGGTGAAAAATGCTTCCTTGGAGCAGGGCTCCAGGCTACTCCTCTGGTAGCCCAGGGACTGATGGGGGCAGGTGGCAGGGGCCAAGCTGGCCAGACGCTGCACAGGGAAAGGTGTGTTAAAGCAGCAAAATCAGAAGATTTAACAAATGAAACCGAAATGGTGCTTTGAGAAAAAGGACAGGCTGAGCCAGAAAGGGCTTGATGGGTTTGCTTTTGCACCAGTTCCTTCCTAGCCTCCAATTCCTCCCAGAGTTGCAGCCCTCCCAGAGTTGCAGCTCTGACCCTGTTCTCAGGTGAATCAGCCAGGTCTCTCCTTGCTGCAGTGCTGGGGTTGTTTCTTGTTTCTTTTTGAAAAACTTTTGAGTTCTGATTAGGATTTTGAAGCTTGTTCTGCAAAGTTGAGCAACACCCCGTAGGAGCATCAGCCCAAACTGGCCAGGTCAGGGAAGGAGCAGGTGGGAGCCCCTTGCACCACGATGCTCTGCCTTCACCTTTATTCATCCTTCATGAACATAAAGGAATCTGTGTTCACGTGTGCCAGGAAACCAGCTAAACATTGCTGGCATGGCCGCTTGGAGACATTAAAGACAACTCATATAAACAGAGACTGTCACGCAAGTCTTGGTCCCTGCCTTAACTCCCTTTGCATGCTGGTATCTGTTACACTCTCCCCCTCCTCCTCCCCCTTTTTTCAGCAGAAACAGGGATGAGGGAGAGAAAGGGCAGTCCCAAAAAGCTCAAGAGCTCCTCATTCTGATTTACCATCCACATGAACCCAGCAAAATCTTTGAGGAGAAAGGTTTTTTCCCCTCCAAAAAGGTAGCTAGCCTGCAAAGATCCCACCAAATTTTGCTGCTTGTTTGCTGGAGCACCAGGCAGTACAGATCATAGTGAAGAAGGGGGCGAAGGGGGAGAGAGAAAAAAAATGTCTTTGAGCTGGCTTCCCTCCAGCTGGCAGGAGGGGATGGTTTTCTTAACACTTGAGAAACCTGATTACTTTAAAAGAATGAGGGGGGCTCGGTGTGATGTAAACACAGCCATTAAACCAGACTTAAGGTGCTTAGTTTAAATCTAGTGTAGAGCTCTTGGATGTTGCACTGCTCTCTAGACATCCTTAGGTGCATTTTCATTTCTGGTTTTGTTTTACACCCCCAAAACCAGGAGCGCACTGCACACTGAACGCTGCGGTTACAGTGGGAATTCAGGCATGGAAGACACAACAGTTAAGCAATAATGGATGGATGTGTGTGTGTTTGCTCTCTATCTTTCAACAGATTGTTTTGCTGTGTTAGAAAACTACTGTGTTTATATCCATGCAGAAGTTTTTAAGCAGACTGTTTAAACTTGAATAAAGTGGGATATTTCTAAAATAACCTTGCTAATACAATTCAGATGGCTGAAGAAACCTGAAAACGTGGTTAAAAAATAAAAAAAGATGCCGTTTCAATCTACACTGGTGGGTAACATGATCTAAACTCTGAAAGAAAACAGTCTTTACAAGTTCAGCTTGAAGGATTATCTTGTGTATCAGCACCCTCTGTGGCAGAGTAGCATTTATCCGTGTATCCACCCATGTTAATGCTGTTGCACAATTTACTACAGCCATGATAGACAGATAATTGCTTTATCCACCCAAGTGTAATAAATGGAGTCTACTATGTTAATCCTTGTGTTCTTATTGTCGGCAAATGCCAAGTAAGGGAGAGACATACACTGAAAACGCCATCCTCTCCTTCCAAAACTATTGGAGTTTACTCACCCTCAGACCTGCTAAAGTGTTCTTACTGCATTCCACTCCCCTGCTTGCAGCTCCAAGTATTTTGAGTAGTATCAAGTTATTGTTATATAAAGGGCACCTACACTCAGGCTACACAGAGGCAGAAGCCAGGATGTAGCAGCTTTTAGGAAAAAAAAAAAAGCACCCAACCAACAACCCTCAAACATCTTTTCCTACTCAGTAAGTAAAACAGGCCAAGTATTTTCTGTTCCTGGGCATAGCACAGAAAGTAATTACCTGTCCTTCTAAAACTGGACATCTATTCAGTTTGTGTGGAGTCTGTCTGGCTGTTGAAAAATGTCATTTAGCTGCTGGCCCATCAGTGTTTTCCACAAAAATCTATAAAGATTTTTTATTTTGAATGTCAAAAACAGGCGTATCCTTTAAAAGGTTTACAGATTCCTGGCAGCTCCATGAGCTTAGGTTTGTGGCATCAAATTTGTAATGACAGTTTGACGGATGTCTCCCTTTCTTCCTCCTGAAAGGTATAAGGAATTGGTGGTTTCCCAATAAAAATTATTCTTAACACTATTCTTTGCTCTTATTTTTCCTCTCGAGTGTGTACAGAGTCTGGTGCTGCTGGCAATGAGTGGGTTATTGGGGCAACTTTCATGCTGCAGAAGGAATTCAACTTTCTGTATCCTCAGAGCTCTTACACAAGCATCTACACGATGTGCAAGTTCTGAAGAAGGACAGCCTTAAGCAGCACATAAATACTGCAGCTGGGCTTAAGAGAAGAAACATTGGCCTGAAGATGCTGCCAACAATCCTGCAGGTGAGTCGCAGTTTTTAACCCATTCTTATGCTCCACCTTTCCCTGCCAATGCCAGCAGGGGCATTTCTGGCTCAGGTGGAGGCTGAGATGGATTAACCTCTGCTTTCAGGTCTTTGAGGGAAGGAAAAAGCATGGGTTTATATTAGATATCAGGAAGAAATTATTTACTCTGGGGGTGGTGAGATACTAGAAAAGGTTGCCCAGAGAAGCTGTGGCTGCCCCATCCCTGGAAGTGTTCAAAACCAGGTTGAAGCAACCTGGGACAGTGGAAGGTGTCCCTGCCCATGGCAGGATGTTGGAACAAGACTGTCTTTCAGGTCTCTTCCAGCCCATTCAGCCATAGGGGATGGGTGGTTTGGTGTTACAAGGTTGCCTGCTGACTATCACTACTGATACTGACATGGAAGGTGTTTTATGCATCTTCAGCCAATTAATAGCTAATACTTTCTGTAATAACTTGGATGATGCAATAGAAAGCATGATTATAAAATCTTTAGATGGTGTCCAGTAGGGTGGAGCCTTCTAGATTTGGAGAAATGTATCAGAATTCGGAACAAACTTAGCATGGAAGAGAAATTGTGCTTGACACATCATTAGTAAGATGACATGCAGTAAAAGTGCTTTGTGTTACACTTTGGAGCAAGAAGCCAAATGCACCACAATGACAAACCTATTAACCAGCAGCACTGCAGAGGGAGATCTGGGGGTGGCAGGCAGCTGTAAGTTCAATGTGAGTCAATAATGGCATGCTGTTTTTTTTCAAAAAAAAGTGAAGTAAATGCATTTCTGGGAAAGATTAATGGTCATGTTGTATACAAGACATAGAAGGTATCTATTACAGGCTGCTCAGAAGTGGTGAGACATCAGCTGGACTGCTTTATCCAGGGTGGGGACACCACCCCCTAAGGAAGATGAAGACAGATGAGAGAGAATCCAGAGAGGAGCAACAGGAGTGATAACAGATTCAGAAAGCATGAGCAACATGGAAAAGTTGAAGGAAATACATTTGTTTAGTCTACAAAAGAGAGGAGCAGGAAAGGACATGATAAGAGTAAAATGTTTTCTACAGAAAATGGTAATCAATTGATCTCTGTGTCAGCTGAGAACAGCACAAGAAAAAGATGCCTTCAGCTGAGGTAGAAGAGATTTAAGAGATTAATGTACAGTATTAGCAAACTCCTTTTTAAGTATAAAGGAAAAAACTCCACAAACTCCAGACTTGGTAAGTAAGTGGAAAGCTCAGTACTGGAGGATTTAAAAATTTGGACAGATGTCAGTGATGATCTAAGTATATCTAATACTTCCTCTGAGGAAAAATGGACTAGGTCGCTTGAGGTTTCTTTTAGCCCTACTGTTCTGGGGCTGAGTGATTGTCTGTGCTTGGTGAAGTCACGTACACAATACTTTGAACATGAGTACATACAGTGGGCAGCTCCTGCTAACTGAGGGCCTGATGCTGCAGAGAGCTCAGGACCTTGAGCTGCCATGAAAGGGCACAGCAAAATGCAGGCAGTGTCTGCTCAGCTATTCCTGACTACAGAGAACCCATGGGGGTTTGGAAATGCTGGTCTTAAACCCCCTGTGCCACAGTTTCCTACAGCTCTTATTTCAGAATAACTATCATTTCTTTGCCTCACAGTGGATACTAAAAGATGGATTTCACCATTAAAATAGAGAGCAGGACTCTGAGGTTCCACTAGTTTTTGAGGGAGACACAATGAAGTAAAACTAGAATTTCACACCCGAGTTCTTGAGAGTATTCCTGCAACTCCCAGTGAAGGTCCAGATCCTAATCCGTGATTTGTTTTGGTTGTTACTTTATTTGTGTGTCTGCTGGTCACTCAAAGACAGATGGTCCCACAAAGAGTAGCCCTGGCCATCCTTCTCTTAAAACCTGTCCATGCCAGTGTGAAGAACAAGAGACACCAAAATGACAAACTTGGGGAAAACACTCAAACACTACATGCAGAAGCAGTAGTTCGGGACAAGCTGTGTCTTCTAGGAGAGTGTAGGAAACTCCTCAATGCAGTGGACTATAAAATCCTAGGATTTTCCAACAAGACAGCCTCATTATTTACAAGATTTCTTCCTGAAAGTGGTTTATTAATAATTATCTCTGTTGCGTTTTTGGGGAGGGTTGGGGGTTGGGTTTTTTGGTTGTTTCTGGTTTTGGTTGTTTGGTTTTTTTTGGTTTTTTGTTGGGTTTTTTTGGTGTTTTTTGTTTTGGTTTTTTGGGGTTTTTTTGTTTGTTTGTTTTTTTGTTCTTTTGGTTTTTTTATGGAAAATAAAGAAAAGCTCCATTCTGCTGTGAGCTACACAAAGCCGAATTCCATTCTTGCTACAGAAACTCCATCCCTGCATACATTCAACGGCCTGAGCCCTAAGGATGGCTGCCTCTACCCCAGACCAGCAGTTTATTAGCATCATGCCCAAAAATATGAGATGCACGGTGCTGGCCGAAGTTAAGCCAGTCCTTATGGGCTCTGCAGGTCACTAATTCAGTGTCTCAGCCAGGTGTTCAACCTGCTCAGGGGTGATGCCTCCTACAAAAGCCCCAGGCGGGACAGAAGGGAGGGAGGGGAGTGGCACAACCGCATTTGGCCGCCAGGAATGTGAGATTTTTGTGAAGGGCTCTGGCAGGGGGCTGACCCTGCGGCCGACAGTTGTTAAAGTTTGTTTAGTGACGGGGAGCCTCCCATGAACTTAAAAACAATAGGAAAACAGAGTCCTGGAGAATATATCTCACCCCCTGCCCCGGGTGCCTGCGCCTTTGGCTACCATAAGGTAACAAATCCCCAGGAATGCGGGCGGTGGGGGATGCGCCTGTGAGGCGGAGCTGGAGGGTGGCCAACACAAGCAGCGGGTGATGCCATTCACCGAGCGGAGAGCGGCGCGGACGAGCACCGGGAAAAGCCTGGGAAAGGCTGCGGCTACTGCGGGAAAGATGTGCCCTTCGACAGCTCTGGCTGCTCCTGCCGGGAGCTCCTCAGGAGCTCATCCCACAGAAACCCCAAATACCTCTTCTACTGCTCCCAGCCGTATGACATCGAGTAGAAAGTGGGGGTCTCCTCAAGGCATGGCAGAGGAGATCAGCCCAAGAAGGACCCGGGTTTTATTCATGAATCCACGAGTCTCCCTTGCCCACACACCAGGGGAGCTCAGAGAGTAATAACTTTTGGCCACTGGCCAGGACACCGCGTATGGAAAGGAAACCACTGACTTGTCACCAGGCCCCTGACTTGCTCAATCCTCCCCCAGCTGGATTTTTTAAAGTAGATTATAGCTCACAGGCTTTATTTTGACCCTGCTGTAACTACTCCATTATTTTACTGATAAACAGGATTCTGCTTGGGCATGACTGGTAAGGGACTTCGGACAAGGGTCTGGAGTGATAAGACAAGGAGTGATGGCTTTAAACTGAAAGAGAGGAGATTTAGATTATATTTTAGGAAGAAATTCTTCCCTGTGAGGGTGGCGAGGCCCTGGCACAGGTTGTCCAGAGAAGCTGTGGTTGCCCCATCATTGGAAGTGTCCACGGCCAAGTTGGACAGGGCTTGGAACAACCTGAGATAGTGGAAGGTGTCCCTGCCCATGGCAGGGGGATGGAATGAGACAATCTTTAAGGTCCCTTCCAACCCAAACCATTATGTGATTCTATGATGCTGTGGGTGCAATCTTCTGGAAAAATGGAAAATCCAAGAAACAGAAGCTGTAAATGCCTAGTTATAAAAAACACAAGTTGTCCAAACGGGCTACTCTGTAGCTGATGGTTTTCGAAGATGTACATAAGCACATACATACAACCATATATATTATATCTTATACATATATATATATATGCACTTCCAGCTTGGAAAGATGTTAGAACATATTGGATCATCACTGGCAGGTGTTCTGAATAATTTATATTTTATTAATATTTTGGTGCGTCATTAAATTTGGACGCCCACTACAGAGCACCAGTGGAAACCATCCCTGTAATGCAAGAGTGGCAAGGATATTTTATTCTGCTCTCCTAAAGCAGGCAGAAATAACACTGAAGTACTTAAATTCTGGAAATACTCATCATCCCCGTGCTATTAATATCACCTCAATAGCTCGTTCTATTTAAAGTAATTTTCTTTCTCTAGGTTTTATTGTGCGGGTGGCAAATCCTCATTTAATTCAGAGGATAAAAATGTATGACCCTACAATTGGAAAAATGGGATTGTCTGGGGCCCAAGCCATCTGCCAGAGCCATGAACACAGGGTTTGCCACCGTCTTCAGTGGGAGACAGCCTGGCCCTAAAGACTTTACAGCTTGTACAGATCCGAATTTTAGTATTTGCTTTGTTTTTAAAGTCATATTACTCATTTTAAGGAATAATATAGCTGCTTTCACTGTAATGGTTACAGTTTTGGCTCTGCAGGGCCACAACTTGATCCCTCAGTTATGGAATTTAGATACAAGCTCTCTAGACTACCTTTTAGCCCCAGTGTTTGCTTTTTTTACACAAAGAAAATAAGGCACACTCCAGCCATTGGCATTAGAGGACAACACTTACATAGGAGAGTTCCTTCTTCTTTGAGTACAACCCTGATTTTATTCCATCAAAGAAGGTCGGAAAATAGAACGCAAAGTGCTCTTCCCTTTTGTCCAAGAAAAGTAAAACTGCAATCCTGGTGATGTTGAAGAAATTGGATATCTTCTAGTGGTGCCTTGCCTTGGTTTTTTTAATAAATAAGACTCATCTGTCTTAACCAATTTAAATGAAGTAAAAAGGCAACAACAGAAAAGAGGGATGGAAAACTTTTTCCAGTTTCAACACAAACTCTGAGGAAGTCAAAGCTTTAGAAAAGAAAGTGATTTTTTCACTTAAAGTCTGCAGAGACCTCAGCACTATGAAAAAGGAAGAAGTCTGTTTTTTAACTTTTCTCCAGGTAGAATGGATAATTCCTTGTCCTTTCACTCCAGCTTCCCACAAGGCCCATGGGATTATTCTCCTTTTGGCAGCAGAAGGGAGTTTGACTGTTAGTGTTCCCATCCTTGACCAGTTTGTATACAAAAATAAGTTATTCCTCCCTTGACAAAAGATTCCACATGCTAACAATCCCCTTTCATCAAAGGACCAACAATAATTACACTGAACCGAATTTCTAACGCCTGATGGATTTAGATGGCCAAACTACTGCCAAGGGTTATCTGCTGTCAAGTCTAACCCCCAGCAACTGGCAGCATTTCTGACATGACACTGGTTTAAAATTACATGTCTTGTAAGATACACTCCCTTCTTCATGATACTGATATTTCGTGGCATCATTTGGACAGGACATCCATCCCTATCCTCACTCTCTCACCAGGGGTGGGGGTAGTTTGCCTCCAAAACATCATTCGGATTTGAGATTGAAAAGTCCTTTTTCCTGTTCTGCTTTTCTGTGATAAAGTTTCTTGATAGCATCTGAGAATGGCTGGTATTACTGTTTTGCTGACATTTTAGTTATTGATTTCAATCAATATGCCCCAATCAGTTTCTTGTTGATTGGGATATAAATCCTCACAAAAATAAATAGATGCACACTGTGGCTGGTGAACCTAAAGTGAAGGTCATGGCTTGTTCACTTGGCAGTTAAAACAACTGAACTGCTACCAAACTCTGAGATTTTCACACCTTGGCATTTACAGAATCACAGAATCAACTCATTTCAAAAAGACCTTTAAGATCATTGAGTCCAAACTATGACCTAACACCACCTTGTCAACTAGACCAAGACACTAAGTGCCACATCCAGTCTTTCCTTAAACACCTTGAGGGATGGTGACTCCATCACCTCCCTGGGCAGCCCAGTCCAATGCCCAATCACCCCTTCTGTGAAGAAATTCTTCCTAATGTCCAGCCTAAACCTCCCCTGGCACAGTTTAAGACTGTGTCCTCTTGTCCTGTCTGGTTGCCTGGGAGAAAAGACTGACCCCCACCTGGCTGCACCCTCCTGTCAGGGGGTTGTAGAGGGCAATAAGGACCTCCTTTTCTCCAGCCTGAACCCCTCCAGCTCCCTCAGCTGCTCCTTACAGGACTTGTGCTCCACGGTGCACTGTAATTAAAACCTGCCCTTTGCATTTCACTTCTCATGTACATTAAGTGGCCTCATTTAAAGCCAGGTAACATCCTCTCCATAGGCTGTGGTCTCTGAAAGTCCATTACTTATCCCAAATTTAAGCATAAGTCATTCTGATGGTGTTTCTCAGTTATGCAGGACTGCTGTGTACACTGACAGTACATTCCTTCCATGGCTCTAATTTTGTTCCAAGGCAGACCCAATTCTTGCTGCTTCAGTACACTGAAAGCAAGAGTACGTGCGTGTGTGCCTATGTGTATGCAAACAAACACACCAGCACCTTCACACATGCTAAAAATGACATTTTTGTGTCTGCTCACAAGGAAAAAGAAGGATTAATTATGCACAAACACAACATCTTTCTGCAGCTCTGCCTAGAGATGTGAAAGAGAAGTGGCCCTGTACTCACGTCTCTTCTGAGAATTCTGCCATATGGTTTTAACAGAGGTTTATTTCCTGCAGCAAGAAAGGGCTGCAGATTCTCAATCCAACCAAAATAATTATGCAGACAATTTCACTCCATTACTTGCAGTGGAACCCAAGCTGTGTGGTCCTCACATGCTTGCTGACACCTTTAAAGACATTAAACCATTTTTACATAAAATTCCCTTAATGGGTGGGATGTAGGATGAATTTCCTGGAAGATTAGCACCTGTCGTGTTGCATAAGGCTTGCCTCTGACTGCTGCATGAATTTCTTCAGTTGGTAGACAGCAAAAATGTGATTGAAGCCTCCGGAATAAAGCAAAGAATCAACCATATCTCTATGGAGGGAAATCTCTCCCCTTGCCAAAGTTTCCTACACAATTTTTTTACCTCCCACATTTGACCCTGAAATAGCACAGGATGTAAGTACAATTGGGTGCCCCACATCAAGTACAAGGAAATGGAAATACGGCTTTAAATTTCAGTGTTGGGTTGTGCTACGAGCACAACGCACTTTTCTGAGAATGTTTTTTTCAGAGCCACCCTGGGCTGCAGATCTTTTCCCTCAACTAGCGAGATCACAGTATAAAACTTCCAATTTTTCAATCAACAGTTGGTAAAGAATCCAGGGAAAATGAAACTGCTTTGACTCGAAACAACAAAATGTGTATTAAAACATCACCTATCCAACTCTGATTGTAAACTACAGGAATACTGTAAAAACAGGGATGTTAACCAAGACACACAGTGATTAAAGAACATTTTAAAGGGAGAAGGGAGACCACCCTTAAAGCATGGAAATATCCCTTTTTGACTAAAATGCAATCTGGTTGGTGGGTTTTTTTTCCTTTGGGCAACTGTGTCTGATTTTAGTTACAGTAGCTCGTTTATGGAATTAGCAAACATTCTACATTTCAGACAAGCAAATCCAATTAAATCAGAAGAAAGCACACACATACTTTTAGTGTGCCAATCCGTCTATGGTGTCAGAAAGACACAATTCCAGGCAGCAAGGGGGGTGAGGGAAGGGGAAGAGGTTTTCCACAGGATTGCAGGATTTTTCATAATGTAAAATGCTGATTGCTTCAGACCAAAAAGGTAAATGTAAAGAAAAAAATCAACCAGGGCAATGAGAACAGAGCAGAAATCAGGTATATACCAGCATCAAACCACAGGGCATAACTGACTGGTGCAGGGGATTGTTTTCTTGACGATTTGCAAATCCTGGTACAGCTGGAGGCCACTGCACAAGCACCTTCCTGCGCTGGGCACGGGAGCTCTGCAACGGTTAATGGCACACACTGCGTGTGTGTGGCCTGAGCAGCGAGGAAACACAGCAGGAAACATGGTTCTAATCTTTTTCTAGTGGCAATTTTAACATTATGTTGCAGATGAATTATGGTAATGTAAATAGTAAAATCCATTTCTCAGTTTTTCGGCTTGGTGCCTGCAACTACCTCAGGTTTCTGCGGGCAGGATGGGCAGAAGATGCTCTGCTGTGGGGCAGAGGTTTTGTCTCAGCTCTTGAGGGTGCCCTGTACAGGGCAGTCTCCTCTCTGCTTTCCCTTCCATGTTTTATCCCTTTGTGTTGCAAGCTCTGGGGAATTTTCTCCCGTTTCAAGTCTGGGGAACATGGTATTGGAAAATTCACCCCTTGCCATGGAGCCATAGAATCACAGAGTGATTTGACTTGGAAGGGACCTTGAAAATCACCTATTTCCAACCCCTCTGCCACGGGCAGGAGCACCTCCCACTATCCCAGGTTGCTCCAAGCCTCATCCAACCTGGTCTTGAACCCTTCTAGGGATGGGGTAGCCACAGCTTTTCTGGCCAGCCGGTGCCAGTGCCTCACTACCTTCTGAGTAAAGAATTTCTTCCTAACATGTAATCTACATCTCTTCTCTCTTTAAAACTGTTCTCCCTTGTTCTATCACTATCTACCTGTGCAAAATAAACCCTCTCCTTCTTTTTTATACTTTAAGTATACAGGTTGCAGAAAAGTCTCCCTGGAGCCTTCTCTTCTCCAGGATGAACAACTCACAGCAGAGGTGCTGCAGCCCTCTGAGTGGCCTCCTTTGGATCTGCTTCAACAGGCCCATGCATTTCTTATGGTGTGGATGCCAGAGCTGGATGCAGTATTCCAAAAGGTGTCTCACAGAGGCAGAGTAGGGAGATAGAATCCCCTCTCTCACCTGCTGCCCACTCCTCCCCAGGACACAGTTGGACTATTGGGATGGGAGTCCACATTGTTGGCTCATATCCAGCTGCTTGTCCACCAGAGTCACACGCCTTACTACAAAGCTATTGCATCTCTGATAAAATGACAGAAGTGTACTGACCATTATCAAACTGTCCTTACTAATTTGTTAAGCTCAGGCGTTCTAGGCCCCACATCTGAGCAAAATGCTCTGAATGAGCCTTTCAACACTGCAAAGAACCACTGAAGTGACGGCGTTGTCTTTCTGTGACACACTAAAAGAGGCTATGAATGTATTTTGATCCAAGCTGGATTTAACAATGCTCTCTCCCCCCCCACAAATCTTCTGTTTTCAAAACAAAACTGAAATTTCAGGCCAAAGTTTCCTGTGGTGATCGTTGTGGTTAAACACTATTTGTCAGTTTTTCATGCTTGATAAGGTCTCTTGGCTCTGTAGTGGAAGAATTGCTGTCAACTGAGCTGTGGCAACAGGAGACAGAGGTTTCGCCCAGCAGGAATGACCAGATCCAATTCTCCTCTGAGTTTATGGCAAAACTCCCACTTCGAGAGAAGCAAGATTTGGGCTGATACAGCTATTCCAGTTGGCCTTTGGTTTTGTGGGGAGAAGGGCAGCAGCTTATGTTATTTGCCAAAACAGGAGGAAAATGTTCAAAAGGATAAGAATGCCGGGGTTTGGCCAGCTGCACCTACTCTTCACACTACACACCACAAATGTCTAAAGTGGATCTTGGGGGAATTACCCATCGTGGTTTTGAGGTTTTAAGGAAGGACGAAAAAATAAAAAGGAAAGAGACATGAAAAGTGCACTTGAACACTGATTCACTCTATAAATTCATTTAACTTTCTAACGGGTTAATTGAAAGTTCAAAGATGCAACCTAGTTTATCAAGATGCAGCTCTGCTTTGAAATCATTTAGCCAAAAAAGGTCCCTTCTAACAATAACCATTCTACGAGTCTATGAAATATCACCTTCTTCCTTGAGATGATTTTAGCTCTCCAAAAGCATTCCTTATTAATTTTGGAGTATTATGAATTAACGTATTTAATACATTTTCTTCCAGTCTGACATAGAGAAGACCAAACCTGCACAGAAAGCTACTCAATAGGCAAGACCATGACTATCTAAAGACATTCAGTCTTAGTTTGGCAAAAAACAAACACCAGTGATTTAAAAACCACCAGCAAGAATTGTTGTCCTCACCAACGAATCACATCAGGTAACTTGGGGACTTTGCACGGAAGTCAGGAACTCATCAATCAGACCAAAACGTGCTAATCACATGAAGCACCAGGGAAAACTCCTCCATGTAAGGTTGTACTGGCTGGCATTCACTGCCCAACACGAACATGCTGGTGAAAGCACAATGAGATCTCTGACCACAAACAATAACAGCCTTAGCTTTTTGCCATGCCCTGGAGGCAAAACTCTGGAAAATGCCAGTGTTCCCTCTGTCTTTTGTGAAATGGCACAGTCTGTTGGTTCCTTATCTTGATGGGGATTTCCACTCATCCTGGTTCTTTAAGATGGAACCTCTAAAGCTTTTTTCCCATACTTGAACACACTGGATGCCTGTTTACCTGAGTATTATATGCAGGTTGGGACTTTCTTGTCCATGTCAGAGTGGGAAGAAAGTTTGTTAAAGACACAGAGTCACCAAATGGTTTGTGGTGGAAGGGACCTTAAAGATCCTCTTGTTCCAATACCCTGCCATGGGCAGGGATACCTTCCACTATCCCAGGTTGCTCCAAGCCCCATCCAAACTGGCCTTGGACACCTCCAGTGATGGGGCATCCACACCTTCTCTGTGCCAGGGCCTCAGCACACTCACAGGAAAGAATTTCTTCCTACATCACAGAATCACAGAATAATCTGAGTTGGAAAGGACCCACAAGAACCATTGAGTCCAACTCTGGGACCTGCACAGGACCACCCCCAAGAGTCACACCATGTGCTAAGAGTATTGTCCAAACACTTCAGGTACTCTGTCATGAACTACATGACTTGTAGCACTTCAAAATTAACGGTAAATACTTCTGGAAAGGTAAAATCCTCTCAAGTAGGGAAAGGTGTTTATCTGCTCTGGAATGAGGTCTACAGAAAATTATCATCACTGAAAAAAACTATTTAATGGAACATTTTATCAACTAATCTTGAAGTGATGGACTTGTTAGATATCAATCTCTTTCCATCAGCACTGATCAGAATTTATTAGTAGGTTCTAGTGCACTCTAGGCTGTGCTCTGTCCCATGTCTTAGAACTGACTGAACTTAAATCAATGTGATCAAAATGATCATTCAAAACATACTGGATGCTTGGCTTTTAATGGATCAGCTAAGAGAGAAACAATTTATCAGCTAGCAGCACAAATAAATAATATTCACATATTCTTTTTCCTGCCTTCTTCTATATTTGATTCGTTATAAACCTTATCCATTTTTTTCTTTCTCTATTTTATTTTCTGGTGGCTTCCTGCAGAAAACAAATCAACAGAGACCAGCAACATTGCTTCTTTAATGTCTTTCATTCATCTCAATTTTCTCTCCTTCTCCCTCTCATTCAGTAACCTTCCACTGCCATGGCCATAACAGTACTAGACATTTAAGTCTACTTTCTCAAAAATTACAATATTAGTAATTTGCTGTGCTTCTCTGTGAACTGTAAGCCTTTAGAGATGGGGATGTGGAGGTGTCAGTTACTTCTCGACTGTACCAGGTACTCGTTATGGTTGCACCCTGGCCAACAGATGTGGAGCATCAGGAGAGAATTCCCCATTTCCACGTTTTTCTCTTCAAAGTGAGCTTTTCTACACAATTTGAGTAAATGACATTCTGGACAGTAACACAGAGAGGAACACACCTGGCATCCCAAATTACTCCCATGTGTTCGCCGTTGCTAATGAACGACGAGGTTAGCAAATATGAGAGGCTCCATTTCAGAAATATTTATATAGGCAGCATACAGAAGTGACAGGAAACGAAGCTATTAATTACAAAAAACAACAAAAAAAGTCATTGCAATACTGTGAGCCACACAGTATTGGGATTTCACACTGACCATGCTGGTACCTTCCATTTAGAAATGCACCGAGCCAAACTTTTCACAAACAACTTGACGATTTATTACTGTCTGTAACATAGAAATGAAGTGGCCAAATACTGGCTAAAAAAAAAAGCTTTTCTCATTAATGTCAGGCTGCAGAATTCCAGATTAAAACAGCCTGGAGGCTTTCTGCCCTCTAATAGATCTCCATTATTTTTCCCCCATAAGGGAGAGATGACCAACAAAGTCTTGAAGCAGCAGGTTTATGGCCAGTACACTGTCAACTTTTCCAAGAAAAGCCTCTGTTTTCAGAGATTTCTGACACTGTTGTAGAGCTCATTCAGACTAAAATTTTTCTTTGCCTAACAAACTCTATAAATTTTTAAATAACGCTTTAAAAAATAAATCTTGCTTAGGCGCTCAGCTAATGGGAACTGACTTTTTTGGAGCTCACTATCCATTCCCGAAGCAGAAGCCGACCTCAGCAAGATGTTTAATGGAAACCTGGTCAGTGTCCACTCCGCAGTCCCTGCTATCCATCACACAGCTCGGACGTTCTGTCAGCCTGGGGGGGTCACAGACTCCAGCACAGTCAGGGCTGTGTTCACGTGGCCTCTCCAGGCTGCAGCTGTGCCAGCTGCCGGGGTTATCACACCCAGCCTCTCACTCACTCAATTTCCACCACAGCTACTGGTGATTTGGAGCAGGACTCTCCTAAGCCAGCTCGTTTTGACTGATGCTGATTAGAGGAGAACTGGGGACTGTTCTCCACAGACAGCACAGCTGTGGCTGGAAGGGAACATCCAAGCAGGTCCCCCAGCCCCTGGGATTCCTCCTGCCCAAAGATGTGCGAGGCAGAGGAATCCTCTGCCCCAGCACAGATTTATTGTCACACCAGTCTACAGGGCTCACAAATTTCCCAATTTCCCTGGAGACCTGAAGTGGGGACTCTGAGGCACTTATGGCAGATCCTCCATGACACCCTCTGCCTTTCCCACTGTATTTGCTGCAGGTTGCAATGTCAGCTTCTCCCACTGGGCATGGCCATGAGAAATCCTGAATGCAAAGCCCACTTGAGCTTGGGAAGGAGCTGGCCTACCTTCTTGCCTTTTTACTCCTTTACAAACATCTCATCTTAATCCACAGGAAAAAGTTGGGAGCTTCCCCATGGACATGCATATTTATAAACAACCAAGGACTGCCCATATTTACATATAATAAGAACCAAATGTCATTAGGGACCCGAAGAATCGCTACAGGGGCAGACACCACTTGCTATATGGCCACAGAGTAGAGGAAATACCCTGAGGATTGTGAGTTAAGGAATGCGAAATCCCAACTCTTCAAAGGGGCTGCAGAAAGTGCAGAAAGCCACAGTAGGCTTTCTAGAACTAGATGATCTTTAAGGATGCTTCCAACCCAAACAATTCCATGAGTGGAAATTTTAAGTGAAAAACCCAAACCCACTACTATCTCAAATCCCTTGTCTAGGGAGAGTCATAACCTGCTGAGGAAGAGTGGCTTAAAGGTATGTTGCTATAAATCCAGAGGTACAAGTTTAGATAACTTGCTCTGAGTAGAAACAACTGAATGAGTTCTCATTTACACCAGAAATCAGGATCCAGGCCCACAGTCTGCCCTCATGCACAGAGCTCATGATCCTGGTCTTTGCCTTTGTCCTGGAGAAGTGTTGCAACCTCACCCTCCTCAGCAAGAAGAAGAGGCCACAGGGGATTTAAAAGCAAATTTCTTAAATCAGCTCTAGGCTGCTCTATGCTAAATATTATAGTCTGTGGGAATTACAGAGTTGAAGGTAACAAATGCAAGCTATTTTTCTGTATCCAGAATATCTAAGCAGTAAAGACAGGCAAAATTTATGTTTTAAAATACCTGTCAATGTCGCTCTAAGGAAGTCTCTCCCCAGCCAGGCTGAGAAATAAAATAGTTTCTGTTTCAAATGAGACCCTCAAAACTCCCTTGTTTGTGAGGAACAGTGTTGTGGGCTGCAGAGAGAACTAACAAACTGGGTTTATGCAAACAACAAACCCAGGGGTTAAGGAGATTCAGCAGATATGTAAATATAGGTCTAAAAATGGCAATTTTGGCTCGGCAATTGCCAGTACAGGACCATACAGAAACACAGCCACTTCCCAGGGTGGAGTGGGTTACCAGGTCTTGATTCCAGTTGGTGAAGATCTGCACATGTACTCCCTGCCTTGGTGAATGTGCAGTGATTCTACTTATCTTAAGCCTCTTTTATTGAGGGCTAAGTTAAATCAAATCAACTTACTTTTATGGGGGGCCAAGAACACCTACCAGGCAGCTGCTGTGGCTCAGCTGACATGGAAACACAGACATCCCCTGTAACTCGATCGTGTGACTAAGCCCTGAAATTTTCTTGGTATGGACACAACTGGAAGCTGAAATTAAGTGCAATTTCAGGTCTACCTCCTTGCAGAGTGAAGTGGGGCACAGGTCTAGTGTTAACACTTCACAGTAGGGCAAATTCCATGCATACATACCAAAGCTATATTGATTCTGTAAGTGAAATACAACATAATCAGCTTTGTTTGTGCTGAAATGTTTGAACATCTATCTACAGGTTTGGGAGTCTGAATAAAAGAAGCACACTACTGCACAGGAGTGAAAGGATGATAATCATGGAATGGACAACAAAAAGGCTGTTTCATAGGCATGCTGTACTATTATGTATGCATGTGCATATGTAGGCAAATAATAAAAGAAAATGCAAAAAACTCAACAGAACACCAATAAGAAAAACTTAAATGTTAAAAGTCTATCTCATTGAATAAGTGAGACTGTGGTTGGAAGTACAGCATTTATACTAGCCTTCAACATTTCAACTCTCTTTGCAACATAAAAACCAGGAAAAAAATGGTGCTCTCGTGAAAAGGACAAATTCGAACTGCAGAGAGTGCTCCTCCCCATCAGGCAGGATATTCATTCTTATCTCATATATGCTGCATCTAAAAAGATATAAAAATATCTCAGCGTGGTGTGCATCTTTTTAGTTCTGCATATACTCATCTTGTTGTTCCATCAAGCACTGGATCAAAGGTTTTCTTTATGTGCAGGTGTGAAAGGTGTGTACAAATGAGGGAATATCTCCCTGGCTATTCAGTCTGTAGGAGTACATGAAAGAACCCAATTATGACAACCCAGGTGATTCAATTTTACTCTCAACTAGGATTCCTGGGCCACAGAGCTGCTTCTTCTCTCTTTGAACATCCCAGTCTCACAATGACTTCTGCAGGGTGCAAGTGATCTGTTTAAATTTACGAATTTTTTCATTTCAGGTGGGGAAATTGCCTTCCCCTGCAGCGTGAGGTTTGCCAAGGCCCATGCCCTCCCAGCTCCATATGGCAAAGACTTCAGGCAGATATTCTGGCCAGTAGTCTCAAGGCTGGGGTTAAACAAGCAGTTTGTTCCTCTCTTACATAAGCACCGAAAGACAATACTACATTTGAGCTCATAAAAATATTTTAATTGGTGATGATTTCCAGACAACTATGTCAAAATTAACTCAGAGTTGATGCCCACTTGCTTAAATTTCATTCATCTGGGTTCAAATTATTTGCTTAAAAGAAGAAACATTTCCTTTTATACACACTTTGGTTTCAACCTCCAAAACCATTTCTAGAAATTAGTCCCAACCACCCAGTCAGCTGCCTCAGAAACCAAGCTCAAATCCATCACTTTAATGACATCAATAACAAATACACAACTTTAAACCCTATTGTGAACAGTGGCATACCAAGAAGCATGTGTAGCTGTCATCTCGTTAGTCACTAGAAAAACACCAACGAAACCAAAAGAGCCTAACCATGACAAATTATTCAAGAGTTTAACCTGAGACATTAATGAGTGCTAAATAGCTTGTTTTCATGCTTGCTTAAGGAGATTTGTTTAAAATCCCACCAACCTCCCCTGAATGTCGCTTGGCGAAGCCGTTCATTCTCGTCAAGCTGGTTTTCCTATTCCAGCTAAAACAGCAGGTTGCAAATGTTTGGCTAAGGGTGGCTGCCTTCCCCACCCCTCAAGACACGCGCTGCACAGGCTGTGGGGCTCCCTCCCCTCGGCTGCACAAAAGTGCCTGATTCACTTTCCCAAAGACACAGAACATTCAGCTGATAAAAGCTCGTGCACCTGAGCACTGTCATTTGGCAGTCAGTGGTATGTGACAAATGCAGTAAGAATATCTATCCATCCAGGAGTTTCAGCTTTCCAGACTTTCTATCTTGTCTGGTTTTCACCTCTCCAGGCTGTAAAGCTCCTAAGGAGTCACTACAAAAGCCTCGTACCTGCCATTCTCTGAAAGCAGCACCAGGTATTTAACTCTGATTAAGGGCTGATTTAATGACAGATTTGCTCCTACAAGCCACCTTTACCTCCAGCAATGCCTTCAAGGAGTTAAAGAAATTAGGATCAGGAGCCTAAGAAAACGACATTATTCTGACTCAGCAATATGGAGCAGCAGAGTATGGTGAGAACTCACGGCTAATAGAAGAGGAAAACCAAACCCATTTCTTCCCATCTAAGAAATGAAAAATATATATGTGAAGATGTTTCCATTTATGAAAGGAAAATGAATCTTTCTGACTCATATTTTGATGTACTTTGGATGGGAATATGACTTAAAAACATCTTTTTGAGTAAAAAAAGAATCTTGATCTTCGTGTTCTCTTATTCATGTCATTCCTGGAGCTGGGTAGTGTCATTATTCATATTTCACACAGAACAGAGGCCAAGAGAAAGAGGTACCCAGTTTCCTCTGATATCAGCAAGTTGGGAAGGATTTTCAAATGAACTAACGTCAGAGTCTGCAAAGACGTCAGAGACAACAGATGACAGACCTAAAAGATTCACATCCAAATGTGTCACTGAACCACCCTCCTACATCCCTGCCTTACTCATGTGGCCATGAAGAGCTGGTCTTCCAAATTTTCTGACATGAGATTAAAGGATAGAAAAATGGCAAGGGTTAGGATCATTTTGTTCTTTTTAAAAATAAATATTTATTCTAACAAAGAGTCTTTATGCTGATGATTCGACTATTCTAACATTGCTTTTTGCTGCACACAGCCTAAATCGTCATTCCAACAAGACATGAGCAGGCTTCCAAAACAGGAGCAGTCTCAGATGCACTCCAAAAGAGTGTATTGTGCTCCAATGTAAAACTGTTCTTCAGTCCATATGGGAGATCTCAAGCATTTGCTGAGTCTGGCTTTACATTTAATCGAATTTATGTTGGAGAAATCATTTTATTTTGACTGGGGTGACTTATATGCCAATTTTTTTTTTTTTTTTAATTTTGGGCCAAATTTCATTTTCCTCTTTGAAGAGATGACCAAGTAGACACAATTGCTCATGTTGCTTATGGGCCCTAAAATCTAATCTGTCCCCAAACTCATGTCCTTATAAAAATGTGAAGCCTTCCCATAGCTGTAAGTTGTTCTGCATACTGAACATCTATCAAGTGAGGGATTTTGGAATTTTTTTAAGAACTTGTAAAGTTGGGACATTTTCAGCGTGGATTCTGGAACCGAAGCTTGGGACACGCTGAACTAATTTAAAAATGTAAATGTAAAAAAGATATGACCCATAAGTGACAAATTAAAGGGGGAGTGTGAGTGGCTTTCAGAGCACACTGCCCTCCACCACCGAGTGCTCACACAGCCCAGCTACTCCGGGGTCAGCGTCTTCTGGCAGCACCAGACAATAAAAAATGCATAAACTCATGGCAGAGGGTAATGCTACTGTGTCTGACATAACTCTAACGCAGGGGCCCAGGGAGGTGACTGAACCCTGGCTCCCAGCTGCATCAATCCCTGTTTTAATCACCCTCCTGACAACACTTCTCTTTCAGCTCTCAAGCTGCTTGGCTCCCAGGGATGGGAACACCGTGAGAGTAAAAGACATGGGGAAAAGCTTAAATGAAGTTGTAGTAGTGAGGGGAATAAAACTGACTGTGAAAGTGCCTTTTGCCCAGCACTCAAATCTGTCTCCAAAGAAAATTTGTTTTAACTTAATAAAAACCCAGAACATTCATCCCTGAGTCCCATTCCAGCAAATGGTTAAGGAGTCAATAAGGAAAGCACTCCATGCAGCCCCATTTCAGGGGGCAGATTCAAATAAGAGAGTGTGTGTTTTGCAGAGAAGGAGGGAAAGATTTCTGTGCAGGAGCACATCTCAGGTATAACTTGCAACACTGCCAACAGTGTTCTGAACAGCTTTCAAACCTGTTAAAACTTTGGTTGCTGGTTTTAAATGGATCCAACACCTTGGGTCAAGCACTGGAACAGGATGCCCAGTTAAGTGGTGAGATCACTGTTCCTGGAAGCATTCAGAAAACATGGATATGGCACTTGAGGACATAGTCTGGGGATGAGCCTGGCAGTGCTGGATTAAGCATTGGTCTTTATGATCTTAGAGCTCTTTTCCAGTTTTAATGGTTTTATGATTCTTCAGCAGCTCTGAGTCATGTAAAAGAGGAGAAGGTAACAAGTAGGTATTTTTTCGCTGGCTGACATCAGAGTACCTGAACTCCCCCAGATGGTGCCCCTGGGCCCCCTTCACCCAGTCCATTTTTGCAGAAGGACCAATCATTCATCCTGGATTTTACAGGGCTCCATACCCTTGCTGGGAGGTTCTTAGGAGACTGAAGAGCATTTCTCCCCATTTCCACAATCACTGACTTCAGCTCAGCGTGAGATTGGGTCTGGATTGTGCCCACCATGAGGCTTGGGTGGCTCCTGGCACCCTGCCTCTCCCCTGAGCTGAAGGGGACACAGGCAGGATGCAAAGTCAGCCTAGGGAGCTTTCAGAGTACAGTTTGGGGAGGTTTTATCAATGCTTATTTCCTGTGGTTGTGATTCCTAAACACTTAGAGGTTTTTTGCCTAAAAATACTCCTTTTCAGCAGCAGCGCTGCCCGCACTAGCTCTCACTGAAGCAAAGGGGCAGGAGGGTTGGCAGTGAGGAGGTTCTGCACCTTGAGCACGTTGAAGAGTCCCAAACTACAGCCCCAACACCCCTGGGCTCACACCCCATGTGCATGTGTGTGTTACAGCCTGCAGTGCCTGTGCAGATGGTGCCAATTCAGTTGTAGAGTATGCACCCCAAATTACCCCTCTGGAGAGGCTGAGGGTGGGGAAGCAGAGCCCTGCCAAGTGCTGGTGCCTGGGGCCATGCTGCCTTCTAACCCACAACGCCTCCAGAGGCCCTGCTGGCTGCTGTGGCCCCAGTTTCATCTTCTGCAAAGGTTGTTGCCTCCTCCAGCACGTCCCCAGTGCCCAGGCAGGAGTCAAGTCCTGCTCCCCAGGGCTGCCGGAGATGGCACCTCACTCATCCTCTGCCTGTCATCAACCTGACCTGTTGACTCCAGAGCTGCCCACGAGGAACCCCTGCCAGATGCCAACTTAATTTCCTATGCAGCATTTCCACTGAAGCTTGTGGATTATTTTTCAATTCAAATTAATAACATGTTAGATCAAATGTGTTAGAGTTGGAGCTGGTAGAACAGCCTATCATTCCAGTTACCCAACACTTCCCATTACAAAACCCAATTTTCAGTTGCTCCCAACTTTACTGAACTTTGACTATTTGCATTTCATTTTTTCTTGCATGAGTATGGAATACACTTCTCCAGTTTCAACCAAAATGCTCTGACATTCCTGGAAATGAGTTAGCTCAGGGAAAACGTAGCACCTCGAAAAACATTTTTGGCAATCTTTTCTTGAAGGAGCTTTTTTGTCACTCTATTTTGGAGTGGAGATTTGAAACTTGGCTCAGCAGATTGGCTCTTTTTTCCAGAACCTCCACGGAAATCGATCCATATTTGGTAAAATTATGCAACTTTGAAAACTACAATTTCATCAAATAAAAATTCCTTAGATTTTATCAGTTGAAAGCTTTGTTTACAGCTTGGCAAAGGTAGCTGGTGGCTGACCCAGATTTATGCTTTTGCCACATGATTTTTTATAGTGACTATAGTTAAGTTGCTTAAAACAAGGTGTTCTTAGATCACATTCTCTGTATGAAAAGTAAGAGTAAGTGGGTGTATTCCATCCCACAGGATGTTGCTGCCCCATGGATAAATCAGCACATGGTGCTACAGTGAAGGACTTTTTCTCTCTCTCACAACAGGCATGGATTAAAGCCACACTGATAACCCACTGGCACATCCCAGTTCTGAGTGCTCAGATGTGGACTTTTCCCACTGTAATTTTTGTCTGCATCATATGCATAAAGTAAGACCCAGAGCCAGAGGTACCTGGTCTATAATAAAAAAACCTATTTGTTTTATGTCAACAAGTTATTATTAAGGGATGTGTAAGTATCCCCTTTGTCACATACCTTAAATCTACTGGTTATTCCCTTTCACACCAAGTCACCAGAGAAAAACAGTTCTCATTTAATTTGCATGGCATGGATGCAGTTAGTGAGGTGTTTACTTTGCATCCTGCATGGATGTAAACACAGTTCCCAAAAAACTTCCTTCATCTTTGAACTGAGACTAAAGAACAGTCACTGTTATCTGGATTTTGGAAGCACCAAGTCCTTCCTGCTCTCTCCTGTAACAAAGACTATCTCTACAAGCCAACTGCTATCAGGTTTCTCTTTTGCTGCCATCTTTCAGGAATAGCAAATAGAAGAAGAGTGAAACTAATAACGCAGATCAGTAAGCCTGAACAGATGCAAAGCACAGAATCCTGCCTAAATACTGAGCTGGAGTATCCTTGGTGTGCTGCAGTTCTGCTGCCCTGATTCCCAGGGAAGTTTATGGCTGTGTTCACACCGCGGGCGATGAATATTGCTGTGTGAGCCTTCTCCAGGGCACTCACAGACATACCCTGGGCTCACTCTTGCACAGCAGAAGATGAAGGCTAATTAAACTGTCTGACTCTGCTGCAAAACTGATGAGGATCACGTATAAGAGCCAGACTGCTGCTGAGCTGCAGGGGACAGAGCTTTTGGGAGAGCCCATCAGTGTGGGGAAAGAGGCTTTAAACCAGGGCAGACACTTCTTCACTGAGTGCCTGAGAGTTTTAACCAAGCAGGCACAGAAGTGGAAAACATAAAAGTTATAAACCGCACAGTGGTTATTTACATCTAACAAGGAGGGGTTCACCAACACCCTAAATTGTAATGCATTTTGGAGAGCGGACCTTCAGTGGCTGTTGAGAAAGCAGGCATCAAAGCTCCCTTTTGAAAGGTTTAAATAACAATAAAAAGGAGTGTGAAGAAGTTCTTCAGAGTTGTGTGCTACTGCAGTTGCTGGTAAACCAGGCAGTTTGCTTAAACCCAGCTCAAGCACCTGCAGAGCACCCAGTGCCAGTCCCGTGGTCTGGGCTGCTTCACGTCCCCTCTCCCTCACTCACCCCCCACTGACACCTATAGAGGCTTAGGGTGGGATAAACCAGCTTCTAACCCACATTTACAGCTGTTCCTTGATCACAGTGGACAGGAGGTGAGTCATTGAGACAATATCAAGCTTTCAGGCAGCTATGGTTAAGGAGAGCCAACCCACCCAGCATCTCTGAAAATGTTACCCATATGTCCCTTTACGAAAAGGATTTTCGTTTGGACTGCTTAGCTGATGAACTGAAACACTGAATTATTTACATTCACAGCTCTGTTGCTGAGCCCTCTTCTTTAGTCAACACTTCTGTCTACAGAGGTGATGATTTTACTGCAGCGCTGGTTTTACAAACTATTGTTCAAAGACATCAAAAAAAGGCCAAAAAGTGGGAGGGGACCCAAAGCCGTGATCATCAAAGCCAAAAAGTGTCCAGTGTGAAAGAAAAAATCTGTTCCACCAATCTAGAGTCTATGGTGATAGGAAGGAAATCCAAGGAATGAAAAACTAAATTATTAAATTAAATTATTCTTGATTTAATTGGTATCCTAGAAATGTGGAACCAACTCTATTAAATTTCACACATCTACGGTGCTTTATAAACTCACTAGATAACTGAATTAATTGAAGCACGTTGTTTTACAAGAATCTGAATCTGGGTCCTTGATTACATATGTACACATGCAAACAACCCCCGAAAAGTATTCCATGTATAATTCCCTCTGTACTGCTAACCTGTGGTTTGTATCACACAGCAATCCTGCATTGTATTTCTAGGTCTCTATTTCTTTCCAGCTTCCATATGGCTGAGAAACACAGGTCTGAATTTTCAAAACACCAAAAATTATTGTGAACACCATCCCTTTTCAATGAATATTCTCTGGAATTTAATACAATCTCCCTTTTTTTTACAACCATTTAAAATTGGGCTTCTTTGCAAATCTAATCTGGGATTTATAGAAACAAAGACAGAGCTGGAGCCTCAATGATGCCTGCATGTGCCTGCTTCTTTCCAAAAAAAAGCTGCACCAGTGTGAAACCGCTGTACATAATTGTCTACTTGTCTCATGACATCTGAAGTGATTCTCTGGAATAAAATGAGTTAGATCCCTGTGTCTAGCAAATTAAAGTAAAAATGCCAGAGCTGGACTCATCCATTTCTTCCCCAGCACACTTCTGTGGTGCTTCAGAGGAGGTGATTTTCCCGTTGAGCTCTAAGAGCAATGAAACAAAACACCCCCAAGTGCCTCTGACTGCACTGACACTGAGGACCGTGTCTACTGCTGCAGGAATGCAAGAATGAGAAAGTGCATGAGGATTTAAGGAAGCAGACAACTAATTGGCATTACTCAGATGGATTACAGACAGGCAGGAAGCAGATTTTGCACTTGTAAGCACCCCGATGAATACCTCCTTTGGCACCCTGAATTTAAACGAGCAGGGCTACTAAAGAAGCAGGCCATTATGAAGTGGGAGTAAAGTTCACAAAATGCAGTGGGAGAGTTGAAGAGGGATGGAAGCATTAAACATTTATGCTGGCAATAATCAGGTGAAAGGGTTTGTCTTCCCACGCTGTGGGAAAGATTACATCTCAGAACCACAGGAGAATGGGCAGCACGTTAAGTTTGGATAAGGGAGGAACAATTAATATGTTCTGTCATGAAGAAGAAACACTGGAATCATGGAGTACTTCCCAGTGTTAGGAAAATCTTCTCATGTGTTCCCCAATACACTTCACCTTTAGGCAATACCTATAAAATGTATTGTCACCTTTGTAATGTTTCTTATGTAGCTTCAACTGCAGTCTGAGACTCTTACTTTGCCTACAGCTAAATAACCCAAATTTTAATCTCAGCAGTTCACACAACCCAGGCTGAGTGGGGCCTGAGCAGTACCTGACTGCTGAAATCCTGCAGCAGGTGATAATGATGCCTTAGTAGATAGCATCGTTTTTAAGATATGTGTACACTGCACTCATGGCAGCTGTAGAGACACTTCAAAGTCAGCCTTAAACGATTCCATACACTGTCAGAAAAGCAACAGGGACTGTTCACCCTTCAACAGCAGACAAAGCCCCCACCCAAGTAGGTGAGTGAACAGTGCATTAATCCAACGCTGAGCTCCTGCTCCCTGTGACTGCACCCTGGGCTACCTGTTTTACAGCTAACTCGGGCTGTCTGAGCTTCACAGCAGGCTTAGTGCTCCTTGGGACTATAATATCTCCTAATCTCATCTGGTTACAGCCATCTCAAAACCAGGGTGCCTAGTCTAGGCTAGTCATCAAGCCTCCATTTAGTATCAATGGAAAGGGATGAGAGTCCAAAGGGCACTTCATTGCTCTCTAAGACAAGCATTAACATACGAATCACTCTCTGCAAGGGCCTGTTTCTCTTCATTCACTTCAGAGGAAACCTACTCTACATGTCTAATTTTTGGATAGCTGAAAGCCACCCTCAGCCCACAGTAAGCCACTATTGTGCTGAGTAAGCTGGTATACTGTAGATGAGATTTTTAACAGGGGATCTGAGCAGATACAGGTAATAAGGAACCCAGTTCTTCATCTGAGTAAGGATTCTGGCGTCCCAAACATACTGCAGCATGAGATCATTACTCAGTTTCTTCCCCTGAAGTTTCAATTAAGTATGATATTCATCCTCATTTCCTCTTCTGCATTCCTTGTCTGGCTACATCAGCATCTGTGTTTCATGTCTGGGATGACCACGTTTCAGTGGAGAATGAAATTTATATGGAGAATAAAAAATAAATTTTATTAAAACTTTAAACAGAAATTTGAAATAGACAGTCAGCAAGTGCTACTTGTAAATACTTCAGTTACACTCATCTGATGCAGTGTCTCCCAAATATATTAATCCTGTTCCCTATTTGCCAAACCACTTTGGAAAGTGAAGGGAGTGGTATAAGAGGTACTACACTGAAGAGTGAAAAAAAAATGCTGATATTAGTAGCTACAAGCTAAATGCATTTCAAAAGTGACAATGTCCAAGAGTTCTCTTGGGAGAAAACTATGGAAGAAAATGGTCTGTGGAAAGCTACTCTTACTGCCTTTTTTACTTTTATACTATCTTTCTCCACAGTACCTACATAGAGTAGAGTTACAGAGTTATAAAAAGTCACTGTCCCTGGAGGTGTTTAAGGAAAGACTGGACATGGCACTCAGTACCATGGTCTGGCTGACATGGAGCTTGTTGCTCATAGGCTGGACTTGATGATCTCAGAGGTCTTTCCCAACTTAATTGACTCTGTGACTCTGTGAAATGGTCACCTCTTTTCCTCTTCTCCTAGTCATGCCCCGTGGAGATACAGAATGAAATCACTTCCACTGTTACTTCATTTGTTTGGTTATAGCCCCTTTTCCCCATCTGTATATCAAATGGAGACTATGAGCTATCCAGGGCAAACTCTCTTATCATACAACTAAGCAACACAACTACATAGAGGGGCCATGATTTTATTTGTAGCTTGGAGGGACACTTTGAATACAAACAGCAATAGCTGCAATATGAAAGAATCTCTGTGATGGCCAAATTACATGCCAAATGAACTAGGAATAGATTTGCTTGGAAACAAGTGTTCTCTCTACAATAGGAGGGAAACAATCTGTTCTGTTGACAAACACATACCAAGACTGCATTGCTGTTGGTGAGGACATCTTATGGAATGGTTTTATGCTCAGACTTGTGCATTTGTTTTACAGATTCTTGCCACCATAACATGGTGAATACATGGTCACTTTGTCACCTCCTTAGGCAGCAGTGTCCTCCTATGCAGAGAACCCAATGTTGTCACATAGGTTGCTGAGATTTCAGAACTACTGTGCATTATTTCAAGCCATGAGTGAACTAAGTAGTTTTGCTTTTGACTCACTCTATGGACTACATCAGCAGAAAAAAGTCATAATCACCAGAAATTATTTTGTCTCAGAGTCTGCTTCTCAGACAATGAGATTTTATACATGAGCCCCTCTCTAGCCACAGTGGAAGAAATAAGAACTGCCTGGTCCTTGGGATGCAGCTACCAGACCAAAAGCCCCAGGTCACCTTGTCACAGCAGTATGCACCATAGAATCAGAGAATCATGGAATCATAGAATAGTTTGGGTTGGAAAGGACCTTAAAGATCATCTGGTTCCAACCTCTCTGCCATGGGCAGAGAGACTTTCCACTATCCACTTTCCACTGGTTGCTCCAAGCCCCAACCAAGCCTGAACACTTCCTGGGATGGAGCACCCACATCTTCTCCAAGCAACCTGTGCCTGTGTCTCACTACTGGTTGAGGTAACCATAAGGAGCCTGGCTCTGTGGGTTGCACACTCATCTCAAAAGTAAACCTAAACCACTAGCATATGCAATGTCTGTCACCTTTGGTGGGGAACACTTGAATCATCCCACCAGCTTCTTATAACCTCTGGGAATGCTCAGGAGCTCCAGTCCCCAACTAGAACAGTTCTGTGAAATTACACATTTGCAAAATATAAACCAGCAGAAAATGGTGGTGAATGAAACTGTGTCTTGCCTTTTATGCTGCAGTTATGACCTAAGGTTGTACCACTGCAAACAGAAACACTTTGCAACTCCTTACTGGGTACCTGGTGACAAGGAAGTCAGGTCTCATCCTGTTAGTAGACTGTGCTCATCCTCAAATACACTAATGATGGTCACAGAAAAGAACCTAAACCTCATGGCCCTGCTGAACATTTCTTTGGCTGTACAATCACATTTTGCCTCGTTTCTTACAAAGGAGCTTTAGAGTGCATACATTAAGCTCTACAAAGTCATTTAGAGCAACTTTCGAACCCCAGACGCCCACTCTGCCTTCCTCTGCTCCCACAGCCACTGGGATAAATCCGGACCTACACAGCCAACCTCAGCAGAGATCTGTCACTCTGAAAGACACCAGCGAGAGCCACAGATTTCCTAAATTCGGTTTGGATGAAACCCCAAGACTCGCTCATCACATCTCAGGGTATTTAGCATTGACTTTAATTAAAAACCTCCCCCTGCCAAACCACATGCAGATGCAAACCGATGCCTTCGGCATCTGCAGCACATCACCCAAAAAAGCTGCGCTGCTCCATTCAGTCAGAGGTAGGTGCACGAAGTAGGGACCTGCCTGTAAAATTTCTTCTTGTTCTACAAACTCTCTCTCTCTCTCTCTCTGCACTGCCCCAATTTACCACAGTGCAAAAAAACCCCACAGTCAAACGAATATATTCTTGGGAAGGAAGGGGGGCTGGTAGAGTGGTTTTTGAAGGCAGGCAGAGACTATTCGAAACAGGGGACACACAGAGTTTTTTAACTACTGTGATAATTCTGCATAAAGAGATGTTAAGGCTCTAGCTCCTTGCTGTAGCATGCCATGTGTCCCTGAATAAAATTACTGCCATGCAGGCTGTTAGCAGAGGAATGCGTAAACAGACAATGTATCCTTGCATCAGTTCCACAAAATGTTGCACAACACAAATGCCTCTCGATGTGTCATTTCCTGCTTGGCCACCAGCCCAGCTCCTGACAGGCAGTCAACAAAAAAAAAAAAAAAAAAANAAAAAAGCAAAAGAAAAAAAAAAAAGAAGAAAAAAAAGAAGAATTAAAAAAAGAAAGGCAAACTGAAAGATTTAAAGCTGTTCTACTCCAAAGCACATTCCACTCGCCTCAGACTTATCCCTCCACCCTCTCTGCCTTTGAAAGAAAAGAGGGAGAACTTCCTAAAAACTGTTATGGTTTTAAGTCAAGGAATCTCAAAAATCTCAATCACTTATCTGCGTTTTATAAGCCGGGTCGGCCAAACAGTTAACGTGGGGGCTGAGCAGAACCCCTGGCTGGCTCTCACTGCCTTCCGCAGCGAGCACAGACAAAAAGGCGATGTGATGTTTGCTCATACCTTTCATCACGTGTGCACCTTGCAAGCCACGGCAGCAGAGAAACGCTCGGGAGCTGAATGAGACAGAGCAGTTGTCTCCCCTGAAATGCTTCAGCTCAGAACTGCTTTTCCATTCTGATAAAGAAAGTTGGGGTCGGTGACTTTGGAGGCTACCTTTGATTAGGGACAAACTGAAGCCTTTGGAAGTCAGGAAAAATATAAAAAAATATAGACTTCTCCTCCCTCCTTCCTCATTATTTCCCCCATGACTGGGTTTGTCCCAAAAGCAGCCAGAAAGGAGGATGTATGTGCCTCCTTTTCTAAAGGTACCACTATGGAAGGGCAAATCATTATTTCTGTAGTTGCAATGAGGTAAGGCAAAGGCGTTAAAGAGGGGCTTAGGTAAATATTTGGGTGGTTTCTTTGCTCTGTTTTTTTCTCCTTTGACTTCCTTTACAGTAATCTCTGGCTATCTGTCGGTCAGTTATGACCTCATGACAACTTCTCTGGAAAACTTCTTTCAGCCCTCCCAGCTGGAAGGCAGCTCTTCTGGCTAAGATGTGCATATGGCAGAGGTTTTGAACTGGATATGAGGAGAGAAAAATATCTTCAGGATTTCCTAATGATTCTCAAAGATCTTATACAACCCTGTCTCTAGACTGCATCACTCAGAGTGCAAAGCACTGTATCAATGCAACACAGAAACTGTGCAACACAGTAGATGTGCCTGGACAGCAATCTAGATAGACTGGAAGAGATTAGGTAAAATTAAATAAGTCTTTTCTGAGAAAAAAATCACCAGAAGACCTTTTTCTCATATAGAAACGGGCAAGTTATCCTAACAGAGCAACCTGACATCACTGTCTCTATTAAAATATTTTCAAATAATAACAGAGAGGCAAAGCAGCAAGCTTCTACAAGCAGATGTTTAATACGACTAAATGGCACTTACATTTAAGAACCTGACTTTCTGAAGTGCTGAGCATCCAAAACACCAACTGGAGTCCCTGCATGTCACGACTGTTCAGCACTCCTGAAGTCAGGCTCTAAATGACTGTGATGTCTGTCATGGCTTTGCTGCTCCTCCTGCTGCTACTGGGAGCCTCACAGCTTTTGTTAGCTCGAGTCAACTTGCCAGGAGAAGGTCAGAGTGCCTTGCCTATAAACAAGTCTTACAAATGCACGACCTAAAGCATGATGTCATGTCTTACAATGATAAGCTGGCAACAAAGTAAATGACATTTTGTAAAGATGTGCATAATTTTATGTTTACACTCCTTAGAATGAAGGTTCTAATAAGTCATTGGTTGTGTTCCTTTAAAGGGAAGTTTTATAACTGAGATGAATCACAACTGCAAAAGATCAAAGTTAAAAAACATCAATGATGCCATGGGGTACTTTTTAATCTTGTAATGAATGATGATCATGTGCTCTTATGAAGTTGCTCCAACTGCCAACGCCAGATGTGTATATTAAGAAAAAAGTTGTTTGTGATGTGACAGCTCTGGTTGAGCTGCCAGAGAGAGGAAAACTAGGATAACATGCTTGAAATGTTGAAGAGAAATACAGCTCCTGGCAGAGAGGGGCACTATTTGCTGATACATAATTTTTTAAGACAAATACATTTGCTATCAGAGCTGCTCCTTGAATTCCTTATTGCCCCCAACCACCTAATTTTCCTTATGTAACATAAATGTCAGATACATCCACTGAATGATTACTACCAAACTAATATATCTACACAAGTGCAGAGGCTCGAAGAAGGAAGCAAAACTTTACCGAAACTCCCAGGGCTTACTTGAACTACTCTTTCCCTACAAATTCAAGTTTAATAATGAGTCATTTCAGAGATGTATCAGAATGACTTGTAAGTATCAGATTGCAGTATTCCACCAAAACATTAAAATACAAAGGGACATTTAAGCTCAAATTTTACTTTCGGGGAAAAAAAAAAAAAGGAAAGAGATAAAAAAGAAAAAAAAAAAAGAAAAAAATGAAGAAAGACACAGTAACTCCATGTAGGCCATAAGAACTCAGTTACTGAGCATTCCTAGGCTCAGCTATTCAAAAAGACCAGCAGAGGAGTATCACATACAGAGGCCTTTCAGGTCTAAAGTAAAAATTCCAGCAGAACTTGGAGATCTTGTTAAATTCTATGAACACAGGCTCACTTTAAATACACTGATCACCAAAAGATCCCCATGCCAGCAGGGTCCCTTTCTGTGCTGCACAGGGTAATCCACACTACTGTCCACACATCACTTTCAAATGTCTCTGCTCTTTCACGGCCTTTGTGTCCTCTGCTGGGAGATTTCCTCTTTTGCAGATGCCTCAACACTTGGAAGCAGCATCCAGATGGGAATGTCTAAGTGATACATAACTTATTCCCTGCTTTCTCCTCCATGGATGCAGCTTCCCCAGTGTCCTCCAAGGAAGTTACATGGAGCACCAGCTTCAAGTGAAAATTAAAAATGGGAACTGATTCACAGAGAGAAGATGGAACAAAAATGCCCCTGCTGTAACATCATGACACCTCAGCTGTGAGAGGTAGCACCACAAGTACCTAATGAAATGTAACCAGAGCTGTTTTGCTTTTTCTTAGCTGTTCTTCTCTACAGCCTGGACAGTTCTTACAGGGAGCATTTCAGTTCCCACCTGGGTGTAAGAGGAGGTGAGTCTGCAGCATGTATTGGCACGAGAAACACTTAACTGCATGAATTCTGTCTACATCTTTCTACTTCTGTCTTTGTGGTATTTTAAACAAAACATCATGAAAGCTGCTTGAAGGTTTCATTTGTATGTGCAGATCAAAGGCAAAATAATTATTTGAGATGCTTCCATTATAGGGATCCTTTTAATGTGGTTATTCATCAAATAATTCTTAATCTTTAAGTGTAATTTAAATAACGCTATACCTGGCTAATCCAATCAATTTAGAAAGAGTAATTTCTAGTTAGATTAAGAAAAAACTCCAGAACTGGCTCATCAGTGATACCCATATGATGTGAGACTGGTTACCAGCTAAATGTGGTAGACAGAGAGACAGCCAGATAAATCCTGATGGATTAACCAGACTTGACTGTATCTAAAAATAAGTGCTACCCATAAAACTGCTAGAACATGACAAAACACAATTGTCATAAAAGTATAGCCATTGCAAAATAGATAAATCATGGCAAATAGATTCTTAGTGAGCTTGCATGGCTATGAGATAAACATGCTGAGTGGCAATCTGATGGATTATGTTTAAAAAAAAAATATTTTTTCTGTGCACAAATAAGAAACAAAGACCATGCTGCTGATATACTGGTTTTTTATCTTTCTTTGGCCCCTGGGGGTCTATGATGAGTCCATAGCTGAAAACCAGCTTCAGGTATGATGAGATTAACCAGGTGCATTAATTATCTGATGGCAAAAGAATTTAATGGCAAACAAAAAGGCACTATAGTATATATTTCCTCTCTATGCTAGGACTGATCCTGAAAGACCAGGGTCCTGTTTCTTTCTAAACATCTTCAGCTGGAAGCTTACAGGAGTTCAGGGAATGCAGCATGTTGCAGGATTGTATCTTCTATGTCTAAATCGAATTATATATAAATACAGTGAGTTTAGTTCTCATTTATGCTGGCAGATAATGTATCAAGACCTTGATGTGAATGAGAATCAGGTTTGGGATTGCCCAAATTCAGCCAAGCACTTAAGTGAGTGTTTAATGCAAGTATGTGTGTGGTCCAATAGACTCCAAATTAAGCATGCGCTCACATATTTTGCTGAGCAAAAACCAGTGTTTGACAAAGATATACATATTTCATTTACAAGTCTCTGTTAAACAAAATTAGGCAGGCATAGGAGCAGAAAGAAGAATATAATACTCACTTCTTGGCTCTCTTGGCCCATCCACTGTAACCTTTATAGCTCTGTGGTATGTAGCGACTTGGGGGGGATTTGTCAGGACAGTTATTGTCAAAGTAAAGCTCTTCCCTACAAAGGGAAAAAACAACAAGGAATGAGTGATTACAACATGAAAACAGTCACATGCATGTTCAGTAAAGAATCAGTTTAAAATTATTCCCTGTCGTTACCACAATCGTGAAAATTAAAAACATAACTGACCATAGGAGTTTTCTTCTCCTTCAGTTTTACTCTATGTCAAGAATACGTCCATGTGTTGACAATCTAAATGTTTCTTATTTAATAATGGGTCATCATACAATGACAGAACAAAAGTGATTCACTGCTGAGGACAAGCCAAATTCTTTGCTGCATTGAAAGTGGTGTAAATCCAAAGCAAGTCAGATAATTTAAAAATTTACTCCAGTTTCGCAGCTGTGAGACACAGAGCAGAATGTGACCACATGTTATTTACTTCACACAGTTTTATCATTTCATTTGTTTGACTTGACTACAATAAGAAGAGGAAAGAATATATTTTTCTCCTGGGAGATGGTTTAACAGGGAGTCAGTGTCTCTGTCCTTCATATGCCAGGGCTAATACGATGATATCATTATTGTGGAACACGCCTTTTTTCCCCCTACACATATTCCATCTATGCAATACCAAGAAAGCCCCCAAGTTTCCCTTGAGGGTGAGAAATGTCTGTGTGCACGTACGTTGCTATCATCAGCCTGCATTGTTGGGGTTTTATTTTTTTTTTCCTTTTCAAAGCTCAAATTCAGGCAGAGATTGCACAAGATCATCCACAGCCTTCAGCTGAATGAAAACGTTAAAAAGAAATAAATAAAGGGAGATGCCTGTGTCTGAGCACACATTCTCACAGGCGCTGGCCCCCGTTTGGGAGACTCACTGACAGTTGTAATCTGTTAGATATGCAACGGTTACTCATGTCAGATAGTCAAAACTGAAAACTGTTTCAAGACAGGAAAAGGTGGGCGTACAACAGTGACTCAATAAAACAGTCAGCAATCTTTGGCCTTCATGCTCATTTAAGCTGCTACTTTACCAGACACTTAAAGCTCTTTTTTTATTCCCTCCTCCTGCCTGGGTGTAGTTGTGCATTTTTGCTGCTAGGGCTTTTCCTCTCGCTGAACTCTGAAGGCATTCAATCAAGGCACAAATCTTAAACGATATGCAACAGCACAAACTTAATGCAGTTTTTTCAGGCCTAATATAGAACAGCTTATATATAAAGCATAATACAGAACAGAGCTTTGGCTGTCAAATCTAGTAATTGGTCTTTCTTTCAGGTCCAAGTCGTATATCCCCAAAACCTGCCTGAGACATGCATCATTTATTATCAGGAGTGTAACTTCAAACTGTCTTGGCTATAATTTTCATGAACTAGAATGTGACATGGATTTTTTTTTAAGGAAATATAACTGTCATTTAGAGTAAAATGATTTTCCAGGTGAAGCTGTCCTCCAGCTGTGCCCAGCTCTCTGGGAGATGCAGGTTAGAGGGAAGGTCAGGACCCTGGCAAATAGAATTATAGAATGGTTTGGGATGGAAGAGACCTTAAAACTCATTTTGTTCCAACCCCCCTGCCATGAGCAGAGACACCTTCCACTATCCCAGGTTAACCAACCCTGTCCAACCCGGCCTTGGACACTTCCAGGGATGGAGCACCCACAGCTCCTCTGGGCAACCCATGTCCGTGAGTCCCACCCTCAGAGGGAAGAATTTCTTCCTAATATACAATCTAAACTTGCCCTCTGTCAGTTCAACCATGTAGAAAACCCAGGCTGAATTCTGTCACAGTGGCATGGCTGAAGGTGGCTTTTCCCATTTTCTCTGGGAAATGGATTACTTAAATCATCACAGGAGCAGAGTTAGGCACCTTTAGCACATCCAGTCTTTGTCCACCCCTGCTCACTTTCTGTCCCAGAGGTGAACTGTTGTGTCCTGCCAGCACAGGGCGTGGGCAGCCTTCACACACAGCAGAGTGTGAGCAGCAGCCCTACTGTGCCTCCACACTGCTTGCTTAGGGCTGAGATGTGTCTGTGCCTTTTACCCCTCTCCAAAGAGGAATTCAGCCTACTGCATGAATATATATAGCTCTCCAGGCTCAGGTTTAAGGCTTCCTTTGGCACTAGCTTACCATGTCAAAAAGTTCTGACTATTAAATTGTATGCTGATGACATTCAGATCACAGTAATGCCCAGAAGATCAATAGAACATTACTGGTAACAAAGATACTAAAGCAGCTTTTCCATACACCTTTGAATGAAGCATTTGGCCTTCCATGCTATTGTTCTCTTTATACACCAAATTCCTATAAAAGTCTATTATGACAAAAAAATTAACTCAACAAAATATACTATCTGTAAGATGCTGTAAAATCATTCTGTACAAAAGCACTGCAAGATTTTCTACGCTAAATATATCTCAACAGGATACAGTTGCCAGAAAAAAACACATTCCTTAATAAAAAGAGCTACATTTGGACCTCAATAGTGAGAATTTCTGCACTGTCACCTCTCAGCCAGCCTGAGCTGAAGAGGTAAGCAGCTGATTTGAGAGGAAAACTGGTTTTGTCCCCTAACGGGTATTTTACAAATGGAAGTGTGGATGAAGTAACACCGATGAAGCCCCCTCACACTCCATAAACCACAGAGCCTTTCATTGTGGGGAGCTGCACGGCCCTGCCAGGGCACTCCAGAGCTTTCAAGAGATGATTTACATATTACAGGATTAAGAACGAAATAAATTTTTAAGGTCCCCTGTTTCAGTGATGCTGATGCCTTCCACAGCTATTTCACAGATATCCCTCCTCAGCTACAAAATCCTTTAATGTACTTTTTATCACCTTTCTTTATTGCCCTTAGTCATTTCAACTATCCACTTTCAGAGGCTACAGACTAATTGTAGCTCTCTTTTATTAAATTCCCCAGCAAAGCAGTCATCTGGCACTATTGCTTCAGTGTGTCTAAACTGTGCATTCTTTGTTATTCACACATGTGAGCCGAGCTGACACGGAGGAGGACGAGACGGACGTATGCTGAAGCACAAGGCAAACCCCAGAACCGAGCTTGAAAGGAGACTCGGCAGCTTGTGTGTGCGTGTTGCATATTTTTTCAGTTAGATGCTAATGTGATTAAAGTATTGGGACACAACAAAATTAAGGTTATGATCCTGTGCTTATTGAAGACAGGAATTCTTTCTTCTCTGCACTGTGGATCGGGCTTGTAAAAGTGAGCTACCGCCTGAAAACCACATACAAACAACTGCTGCATTCGCATCAAACACTCCGGTTACTTATTCTTATGAATCCAAAAAAAGGTGTTTAGGAGAAATTATGCAAACAGAAACGTGAAGCTTCTGTCAGGCAAAAGAAATGAATATGTATAAAAGTCGAGTTTCTCCATTGAGCCATGGGAAGCAAGTAAAAACGTGGGAGAGGAGGTGAAGTGGTAAGTTGATGATTCAGACTTCACAATCAAATTTTGAGATACAGAGATCAAAGCACAAGCTGCTTAGAAAGATGTAAATCTCAAGTTAGGAACAGGTGTGGATTAGTTTCTTGCCACCGAAAAATGATTTCTTTAGTACTTTATTTTTTCCTGTTCTACTTCAGGACTGGTATTTACTGATATTTGTCTATGTAAGGAGCTTTCTCACTTCTGTTTGCAACTACTGATTTCTTTGCCTGCTATTTTAAGCAGAGTTCTAAAAATCTATCATTCATGATAACTCTTTCTCCTTCTCTCTCTCTCTGTTCTAAGTCTGGAAGACAAGTCTGGACCAATTTCTCCATCCTGCCTCTGGCAGGAGAATGCAGCATTTCAGATCCTCCACCGAGTCCCGGCTGCTTCAAAGGAAAAGCCCTACTTTCTTCCGTTAAGATCATAAGAAATATAGGGGGAGGGGGTCAGCTCTGTTTGGACATAATTACACTTCATCAAAAGAAGCTTTCTTCATCTTCCATGCGTGAAAAGTCTGCAAGCAGTTAAGTCTGTCTTTTTTCCTCCCTTTTTTTTTTTTTTTTTACTTTTTTTTTAGATATAAAAATTGCTATTTGGGAAACTAGCCAAAACTCAGAAAGCCAATATAGTAAAACAGTGCACACCCTTTGTTTTTCTTTGAAGTCTCTTAAATAAATATGTTGAGGGTTTTAAAATATACTATCACTTTTCCATAGATTCTACCCAGATTGATCAGAGAAAAAGTCTATTCCAAGTCTGCTAGATAAAAATATAAATTAAACTACTGGAACCAAATACTAGGAGCTTTGTGTTTGTGTCTGTATCTGTATCTACTGAGGCTTTAGGCCATCTATTTAATTTCCTATGCTTTAATAAAATGTATATGTCATAGGTTTGAAATTAAATTCACAGATCAGAGGTAGTGCATCACATTTCAGTCCTTTTTCAGCACTACTGAAATGCTGATACGCTACTGAACTTCTACTGTAAGGCAACAGTAGTGATGGAACCAGAGAACTTTCAAACCTAATCCATCAGCAGAATAACAAAGCAAACTGGTTTGTTAAAGAAAAGAAGACAAATGAAAGAGATAGGTAACACCTTACTCACAACGGGAATAAACTCCGTGTTTATATTGTATTACTGATGGTAAAGTTATTATGTGTTTCAAGTTATTCTCTAATATCAATACTTTTTAAGTTCTAAAATGAGAAAGAGAATTTTTGGCTAGGTCATTAAAATAAAGCATAGTCATTGTAAGCCATGCTTATGGACTCACTTTCACAAAGCACTTTTAAAAATGTGCTGACTGATTTAGACTATCTGGGCCTCTGTCATACGTTTAATCTTTTTTTGGACAAAACCTCTTTCCTTCCTTAAGATGAAATACAACTGCTTCCTAAAGAATATTACTGTAAAATTTGCTTTATTGCTAATTTCTCAGCACAGTTATTCTGCTTTTTTGGCTTTGGCTTGCCCCATGCAGGGCTAATTTAGAAAAAAAAGGATAATTACTTCAAATACATAAAGGAAAAAAAATGTAGGTTGAATCAATGACTGATACAACACCACTCTGAAGATTCCTGCAACAAAAACTGCAACGCCAGCTTTCTTTGAGCTGTCATTTCAATCATTACCCGAAGTTTGAAAGATGCTGTGAGACCCCTAAAGAGGAATTCTTGCAAACTTGTAATGATTACAAAAGCTTTCTTTAAGTGCAGTGCAGTTTTCAGATTATAAGAAACTCCTAAAAAGCTGGAAGACAATGACAGCACTCTACATCTTAAAAAAAAAAAAAGAAGTTACCCTGTCACTTAAAGTAAAAGTTAAATTTAGTTCAAGCCCAAGCTTACCAGCAATTCATAAAAAGTCAGTCGTTTACTAAAACGAAAAGTGGGGGTGATTTTCACAGGTTATCAACAGTTTGGTTTAAAGGGCTGAGAAGCCACTAGCAAGCTCTCCACCAACAGCTGTTTAGCCTTGAAAGATTTAAATCACTAAATAATACAACCTATAGAACATGTGATATGCAAAATCCCCCTAATTACAGGTCTTCCACAACAAATTCAGAAGCAGCTCTACTGCTAAAGGGAATTCTCCACCTCTCACTGCCATGGCCCAAAATACACTCTCCTGACTCTGCATAACCTGGATCACAGATATTCCCTTTTCCTTCTACCCTTCCCGTGTGATTCAAACAGAGGAGCAGGTACTCCCTGAATTGTTTTTCAAAACCTCTGTCTGATAAAAAGCTACAGAGACTCTTAACTTTCTTTGTGAAAATACTGAAGTTTGACAATAAAATATGTGTACATCACTCCAAAACACAGGCTGACTACCTGAACACCCTGGTCTAGTGGAAGGTGTCCCTGCCTAGGGCAAGGGGCTGGGACGAAATGAGCTTTAAGGTCCCTTACAAACCAAACTTTTCTGTGATTCTATGAACAATGGATTTATGTGTTAAACAGTGTTTCATTGCAAAGTAAGTTTGACATCCAGGCGTTGTTTTTCACGTAATTACGGACACATGAAAGGCAGCGGCCTACCTCTTCCACTTCTGCCCACAAATCGTAAGTCATTAAATCTGGCCACCTGGTTCTTCATCACGGCGGAAGCGTTCCGCAGCTCCGCAGAGTAGTTCTCATCGTTTCCAGCCATGACGGTCACCACCGTCCCGTCGGGCACTTCTCCCAAGGCCACCACCTGTAAAAATGGGGAGACAACCACGACCGGTGAAGCCACACTTTGGAGGTGTGTGCTCCCCTCCCAGCTCTGCAGGCTGCCATGCCCGTGAAGAAGCTCTGTGGTGAGGAGTCTGGTGCTCGCTGTGCACAGAACAAAGCGCCACATCAAACACAGAAACATCGTCTGTCGTCTCCGCTTCTCAGAGCTTCTTCATTGTTGCATTTCTTCAGAAATGCTCAACATCCTGACGTCGAGAGCATGCTTTGATGCTTTCTGAAGGCCAACATTGTTCTTAGCAAGCAGGGAGCAATGAGAGACCACGAGGCTCGGCTCGTATCTGTAAATTATGCGCGGGAAAGCATTTAAAATGGAAAGTTAAAAATTAGTATTAGCAGCCTTATCACCCAGATTCAGTTCTGCTCTGGTTGTACCCATCACCCTGACCCCTGAGATTGTCAAACTTCAAGCCAGAGAGAAGCCTGCATCCACACCCATCCCGGGAGTGGCACTCAGGGCATCGGCAGGCAAAGCTCTACACCCTACACACTCTGCAGTGGAGCACGTTATGGCTGGAATTCAAACTCCTCATGTGCAATATAAAACAAAGCTGTATTTCCTTGCAGGCATGTAAATTTTCATGGTGCTTGCAAGAGTTGCATGTGGTTAGTGCTGATACCTCCTTCAAATTCCAGGATGGGTGAACAGAAGATATCAAAGTATTTCATTTTTCCTTATGTTCCAGCTACCTGATAGTCTCCCTTTTATGCTTCAGTGGTTGTGTTGTGCTCCAGCATCCGATTAAGTAAGTGTCAAGGAGCAGACAGCTTCTGATTTGAAAACACCGGGAATACCTACAGTGTTAGTGCACTGTGGCTTTTTAAAGCAAAAATAAAGTTAAACAGAAATGCTAAGTTACTAGGAAGAAAATATACACAGAGGGCAAAAAAGTCCACTAAAGTATTAATAAAATAACTTTCTTTTCCCCAGCTGGCTAATTCTGATGCTGAAAATAAATTTATAACAAGAAGAGATTCAGAAATATTGCATAGCTGAGCCAGAAGTCGAAAAAATATCTTGAGCTACAAAGTCTCTCCCCTTGCGATTTCTACCGATTTACATGGTCAGATATAAGTTTTTATATTATTCAGAGTAATTTACTCTGTCTCCTGAAATATATATTACATTTTGTCATATGGCCTTCCTGAAATGTCTTTTCCATAAATGAAACTAATAATTGCAGGTTGCAGGTGATATTAATTCAGTGGTAAGAATGAGGAGTTCTGGATATATAGGGAGAGCATTATGTGGTCCAGTGAACTGTACAATGTTTCTCTAAAACAATAAAAAGGAATTACAATCATATTAAAAAGGCCATACTACTGAAAACTATAGCTTATCTTATTTAAAAGAAATATTGAAGGGAAAGAAGCAAGCAAAGATTAAACAATTTGAAAAGAATTTACCTGCTTTTCTTTTTTTTGCATAAAACACCAGGTAATATCACCCAAAACTAAAAGCTAAGTTTTGCCACAAACTACTGTGAGGTCTTCATGCATCAAACAAAGATTTTACTTTAAAGTCATATGAAAGTCCCTGAACATAAAAACAGAGGAACCACCATTGTGGCTAAGATCTGAGGTCCCAATAACTCTCTGCGTTGGGTCTGGCAGCAACCAGGTCTGACGGCTTCAAAGCCAGGTGTAAGGAATAATAAATAATAATCAAATAACAAATAATAATCTGGTGAACAGATTACACTGCTGACTCGAACCATTAACAAATGGATACTGGCTTAAACTATGAAGCATGGGGCTCGAGACTACTTATAAACCACTCCCTTCCCAGTCTGCAGCAAACCACATTATCTCTGGACAGTCTTGTCATGCCCATCAACACCCCAGGGAGTTGCACCCTACGCTTTTTATACCTCACAAACAACAACAAAAAAATCACATTAACTCCAGAAATGCAAAGCACCTGAGAGCACAGCAGGAAGCACAAGGCTGCCAGGGGCCTGGGAAGAGGGAGTGAGGTGCTTGAAGCCTCAGCTCACCTCTTTCTCCCCAGGTACCCACAGAGCATGGACAGGCAGCACCATCACAGCTCCAACTCAGTCCCAGGTACAGCTTATAACACCTGGCAGGAGGGAGCAAAATCCCTTTAAAGGCTCCCCTCTGTCCTCTGTTGCTTTTCAGAGCTTTCCTCCCTGCCCTTTCCACTCCACGTCAGTTCAATCTGTCAGCTTAGCCATCAGCCCAGAGCTGCATGTGCCACTGCTGTCGCTGGGTGATCACAACTAATCAAGAGCTGCATCATTACTGAGAAGCCTTGGATGCAGTATCATCTCCTTCAGAGAGCACCAAAGGACAAGAAAAACTGAAATCAGAGGTGAAAATAAAAGCTTTGGCTCATAAAATAAAGGCCTATAACATGGGAGGATCCCCTGCCACGCAAGCGGAGTAAAGGCTTATTATTTTCATAATTCTATACTTTCTTGCCACAAAATAGCCTAAGACTATTGCACAGGTACAGAGTAGCACTCAGTAGAAAAAAGCTTTGCAAAACAAGTTTGAAACTTGGAGTAAAAAAAATAATTTTGAGAATTTTCAAAAGTAATTGCACATACTGAAAGGCTGCTGGCATAAACCCTGATTTGGCAATTTTATGCCATGTATCAATGCAAAATTAATTACATATTCTTAGAAAGACGATTGTAAATGCACTGTGAAATGAGTATGGACTGTGTTAAAAATTAAAGATTAAAAGTTGGCACAGTGCACATTCCTTACCTATTCTTTAATACTCAGTATCTCTACTATTTCAAAATCTTTATTTTCCATTTTAAACTCCCTAGAAATTTTTATGATTAAAGGTAGATTTTGCCATTTTTTTTTCGTTTTTTTTCAACTAGAGCTCAAAAAAGCACATGAAGATCCAAAATAAAACCAAACCAATTCTTACGAGTTGAAAATAACTATGTGTTTTTTGCATAACACAGTTCTGGTTAGGCAACCTGTTTGCCCAGTTTCAGTCCAGTGGGATTTGAACTGGCCAAAGTATGTAGCCTGAAGACGGAAGTTATAAGCACAAAGCAAAACTCCTATACAGCAGCAGGTACTCAGACTTTTCTGCAGAGTAAAATGCTTGTCTGAAAACAAAAAAAGGCCAACACTAGTGTACATGCTAACTAGCTCCTCTCAAACATTGATATCTGCCACTTCAGCAGCTGTCTTGCGAAACACTGAATTCAGCCTCTGAATGTAAAATCTTCTGGATTGAAAAGGCTTTTTCCAGACATTGCCAAAAGACCATCTGACACTATTAAAAATATTTCAGTGTTCTGTAACTTAAAACAGAATAACTGATTCCCGCTACTTTTTGTTTCAAAATCTACATCTGGGCTGACAATTTATACAGCAGGTTTCAGCTTGAAGCTATTTAAAACAGCTGAGTTATAAACTCCAAAAATTGGGGTTTGGAGGGAAATGCTGACAGACCCTGAACTACTGTGGTGCTACTGGGGAGATGTTTTAGACTCCACATCCTGTTTTTCCCCTGCATTTAGGTCCACTAAGCTTCTCTGCTGCTATTAGCATCATACAGAAGTCACATCTAACCTCCAAGGTGGCAATCTGGATCTTTATGACTTGCAGTAAAAACTCCTACAGAGGAGCCAAGTTCTGATGATTCGACTCAAATAAAGTATTGCTGGCTACTGAGGTTAAGAAGTGAATATGATTTGGACCTGGGTGCACAGTATCCATTTATTTAATGCTGGAATATTAATAGCTAGAGCTGTATTAATAGGTATTCATCTAATACTCTTCCCCACAAATCCAGTCTGCATTAACAATCTCGTTAGTGAGCACACGACAGGGACTCCCTCCCCAGTGTCTGCAAATATTAATACTTAAAATTCAAACCCAATGCTAAGCCAACACTATTTCAAAAAATTATAATCAAACCCAGCACTGTTTATAACATACTTCCTCTCCTGCATATGATTTATATCTGTTTTTTTAAATTAAAACAGTGCTATATCCAGCGTACGTTTTCGCTCGAGATCACCGCTAGAGAATTATGACACACTTAACACACCACTCAAAACATTATCATCAACATATTATTTATTGCCAATAAAACTTCACAAAGTGTGTTGTCTGTGAGCTATTTCATTTTCAAGTTATTGTTTAGCTGAGATTTCTATAGCTCAAATCTGTCTCTTTTTTCCCTTTCAGAGCTGATTCCCATTCTGTTGTAACACAGTCAAGTGTTTCACTGTATGATATATGCAGCTCCTTTGGTCTAAAACTACTGGGCAGCTGCACGCAAGTTGCATTTGAAAAATGAAATAAAGTTTTTTAAATGGTCAAAGGTATTTCAAGTGAGTTTCAAATTAATTTACATGTAAAGAAGGGCACATATAATTTTGGCATATTTTAAAAAGTGTGTGTGGCACGTGAAAACACAGCTGCATGCACAGCAGCCGGGTGCAAGGGGCAACTGCATCTGGCGCATCCGAAAATTGGTCAGATCTGCACTGCCTTGTCAGCAATCAAACACAGGACCCACATATAAGACACATATAAATACATATATATGAGCACAAAGGGAGTGGGAAACAGTCTAATCCTTTGTCTACCCTTTTATCACACGTAAGCATTCTTATTGTAATAATATTCTAAATACTTTAATATTTAGTTTAGATCTTTCCCTTATTCTAATGAGCTGTGACCACATCCTTTGAATTGCTGTGAGGTAGGAGAAGGCTCAGACACCTCAGATGAGAACAGCAATGTGAGCACGAGAATGCAACAGCTCCCGCGTCCCTGCTTCAAAGAGTAACTATAACACCAACTTAATGTAGTGCTCAATTAAATTATAATCACAATTCTCTGAAAGCTCCTCCTCTTTACCCCGCAGCCCCTCTGAACCAGAATCACTGTGATCCACACCTAGAGAGCCTCTGAGTACCACACCAAGCCACGAAGTCAAAAGACAGCCCATTTTCCTGCCATTTCTGCTCAGTCCGACCATCATGTCCTGCACAAGCAGGTCCTGTGCAAAGGGTTCCTCCCGCAATTCCAGCCTCTCCAAGCTGTTCCCACAGACACGAGCACATTAGCCAAGCCTCACCCGCACACCCGTAACATATTCAAAGCAAAGCTCCATCTTTATCACCACTCACTTTACCAGGAGCTTATTTAACCACTTTTACTATTTCTCCCCGGACAAACGGCCATGATAACGTGGCTGGCAGTCGGGAAACACCAGAACAAGGCAATGTTCTGGAACGCACTGGGCGAGACTGCTTCCAAACTTTTCTGTCTTTTCAGGAATTTCCAGGTGTGTTATTTTTCACAGGAAAATGTGAAAATGTATTTTGAGACCCTCGCAGGGCCAACCCACCTCACTCTGACCCGTGCCCTGCTCGAAAAGGCACTTGGGGACACCCCAGCCATTGCCCTCTCCCTACCAAAGGCCACAGGAAGGAAAACTCCAGGGGGAACACTTGGAAATATTGCTAGGGGAGGAAAAGGCCTTGCTTTAAAGCACGCAATTATTGTTTTTGTTATTACAGATTTTTTTCTAAAATCGTTTCCTCTCATTAGCGCACCATGGGGATGGAGACAGAAAATTAAAAGCAGCATCCCGGTGCAGAGTGGGGTGGGATTTATTATGGAAATGTGCGACCCTGCCAAGGAGAGCGTCTCTGGGCAGCCACTTCCTCGGTTGTCCACCAGGAGAAGTGAAGGGGCCCCGTGTCCCCCCCTCGGCGTCCCCCTTCCCAGCCCCATCTCTGCCCGGGGGTTGGCGGGCAAAGCCCCGATCCCACTCTGCCCCTCAGCCTGACCCTCGGGCTCCAGTCGCCCCCCGCACGCTTCAGAGCCACCCCAAATCCCCCAGTCCCACTACCGGGAGCGGGGAGGGAGGAAGGGGCACCCCCGTGGGTCAGGGACTGGTTTCTCGAGGTGGGGAGGAGGTGTCACACTGAATTCCGGCCCAGGGCTGAATCCCTCCTTCCTCAGGGAGGGAAGGAAGACTTTAAATTAAGAAAAAAAAAACCAAACAAAACAAAAAAACAAAACAAACCCTGGGAGAGGGCTTGTGGGGAGTAGGGGGTGTCTCCTGAGGAGATGCTGAAGGGGGCACAGGGTGCCCCTGGGCTGTGGGGGGGACACGCCGGCAAGTGCCCCGCGGCGATGGAGATAACGGGATGGCTCCCGGAGTGCGGGCCGTGCAGGGGGGGCGGGCAGAGAGTGGGGGAGCACCGGGGGTGCAGCAAGGGTGAGGGGGTCAGAGCCGGCGCACGGGGGGCACAGGAAGCACAGCAGGACGGGGGGCACG